>SZYD01000418.1:0-43188 GCA_009363875.1 Mikania micrantha | reverse complement strand
AGTTGTGCTCATATTAATTTGCGTGCCCAGAGCTTTCTGAAGAGTTTGCCAAAATCGTGACATAAATCGACTATCTCTGTCAGAAATGAAGAGATCGGTACTCCATGTCGAGATACAATCTCATTAACATAAGAGTTTAGCGAGTCGATCCATAAAAAAATCTTCTCGAATGGGCAGAAATGCGCGATTTGTAAGGCGATCACGATAACCCATATAGAGTCATGATTACGTGAGGTTCTGGGTAATTTAGTGATGAAATCCATAGAGATCTGATCCCATTTCCACATGGAATCTCAGGTTGTTGTAATACCCCAGAAGGTCTTTGATGTTCAAGCCTTAACTTTGAGGCATGTTAAACATCGGTCCACGTATTCAGCTATGTGTTTCTTCATTCCAAGCCACCAGTAAAAGTCTTTGAGATCTTATCATTTTATCAGCACCTCGACCTCAGATGAATAGAATACCTGGATTTGTGCGCCTCATCCAAGATAATTGTTCTAGAGTTACCGAATAAAGGAATCCACATTCGGCTTTTGAATACAATAGTCCATCATCTTTGGTACCGAGGACCGCGTTTCTTGTCTAAGCCCCTCAGTCCCTCAGCAGAATAGTTCGTTGCTTGTAAAGCTTGTTGCTGAGTTCTTTAATCGAGGAATTAGACTGGTTTGAATAGTCATACCTAACACTTTTACACATACGGTTTGACTCGTTCCTTGCGACTTAGGCATCGGCTACGACATTCCGCTATTAACCGGAGTGATAACGAATTTCACAGTCATAGTCGTTTAGAAGTTTCAACCCATTGCCTCTGTCGCATGTTCAACATTTTCTGATCTAGAATGTGCTGGAGACTTTTGTGATCAGTGTATATAATACACTTCGTTCTGTATAGATAATGTCTCCAATCTTGAGTGCAAACACCACTGCACCAATTTCTAGATCATGTGTGGTACAGTTCTTTCTCGTGTATCTTCAGTTGTCGAGAAGCGTAGGCAATACCTTATCATTCTGCATTAGAACACAGCCAAGACCTTGACGAGAAGCATCACAGTATACTGTGAAATTATCAGTACCTTCCGATAATGCCAAGATAGGTGCGTTGCAAAGTTTGTGTTTTAAACGTTGGAATGCCTCCTCCTATTGGGAATCCCATATAAAAGGTTGATTCTTTTGGGTCAATGTGGTGAGTGGCAAGGCTATCTTTGAAAATTTCTTGATAACCGCGATAATAACCTGCCAACCCCCCAAAATTGGCGTATTTCAGTCGGGTTTCGGGTGTCTCCCACTGTTTCACATCACATCACGCTTCAATCACCGCTTGAATCGGGATCCACTTGAATACCGTTCTCATTCACAACATGCCTGAAATTGAACTTCTCGTAACCAAAATTACACTTGGAGAATTTGGCATATAATTTCTCATGTGCCAAAAGTTCTAAAATTAATTTCAAGTGTTGAGCATGTTCTTGTTGGTTTCGAGAATAAATGAGAATATCATCAATAAACAATCACAAATTTATCCAGATAAGGTCTACATACTTGATTCATTAGATCCATGAAAACTGCTGGTGCATTTGTTAAACCAAACGGCATTACTAAATTCGTAATGTCCGTATCGAGTTCTGAAAGCAGTTTTAGGAACACATCATCATCATGAATACGCAACTGATGATATCTCAGATCTTAAATCGCTTTTTGAGAAGTAAGTATCACCTTGCAACTGATCAAACAGATCATCGATACGAGGTAGTGGATAACAGTTCTTGATTGTCAGTTTATTGAGTTCCCGGTAGTCAATACACATCCTGAATGAACCATGTTTCTTTTTCACAAAAAGAATTGGTGCTCCGCATGGTGAGAAACTAGGTCTAATAAAACCATTGTCTAAAAGTTCCTGTAATTGATCTGAAAGTTCTTGCATTTCGGATGGCACAAGCCGATACGGGGCTTTGGCAACCGGCACTGCACCTGGAATCAAGTCAATCCGAAATTCAACTTGTCTCACTGGGGGTAATCCTGATATGTCCTCAGGAAATACTTCAGGAAAATCTTTGACTACTGGGATGTCTGTGATTTTTTTGGGTGGAGAATTGTGCTTAGTCACATGTGCTAGGAAAGCATAACAGCCTTTCCTTAAGAATTTCTGAGCTCGCATACAAGATATGATATCAAGTTTTCTACCGGCTCGTTCTCCTTGAACTATCAGTGTATTACCGTTAGGTAATGGAATACGGATCATCTTGTTTTGACACACAACTTCCGCTTGGTTATCAGAAAGCCAGTCCATACCGACCACAACATCAAAGCTTCCAAGCTCAATAGGAAGTAAATTGATATTAAAAAGATGATCATTCGAATTCAAGGAACATCCTTGAATAACACTATTAGTTTTGATCAACTTGCCATTAGCAAGTTCAATGACATAAGGAGTTTCTAGATCTACCGTAGGCAATGAAATTAATGATGCAAATTCAGGAGAGATAAAACTCTTATCTGCCCCTGTATCAAATAAAACTGATGCGTAAAGATTATTGAGTAGAAACGTACCAGTAACAATATTTGCATCATGTCTCGCCTCGGTCGTGCCAATCTGAAAAGCTCTCCCCCTAGCTTCATTTCCTTGATTGGTGGTGTTGTTCGGACAATTTCTCATAAGATGGTCAGGACTTCCACACTTGAAGCATGACCGGTTGTTTTAGCGGTTTGTTGTTTTTGAGCAGGAAAGTGCAATATTTAGAGTAGTGTCCTACTCTGTTACAGTTCAGACAAACAGGACATGGTCCTGTGTGATGGAATGGACACTTATTGCATTTGGGTGCCTGCCCAGTATAAGCTCTCCTTTCAGGAATAGCAGCACCATAATTTTTCACTGTTTGCTTGCTTTGGGTGATCTCAGCCGGAGCTTTCGCCTTGGCTTTGCCAAAACACTTTCGTTTGGTACCTTTTGAAACATTAGAGGTACCGACATCACTACGGCTCACCGTCGTCTGAGTTTTCAAAGACAGAGTACCACTCCTTACCGCCTTATTGGTAAGCTTAGTGGTTAACAGAATTGTGTGTTTCAGGGTTGTGGGTTCAGCTGCAGTCACCATTCCCCGAATCTGGGGAATCAAACCCTTAATGTACTTCTCGATCAAGGCTGCTTCCGTAGGAACATATCGGGAAGTAAACAAGTAAGTTCATGAAATCGATCGGTATACGATAAACAATCAGCACCGATCATAGAATGTTTCAGAATTCCTCCTGAGTTTTTGAATTTCAGTGATTGGGCAGTACTCTGATATAATCAGAGTTTTTAAAATCATTCCAGCCCATCGAGTCGACTGTAACTGTGCCCAAAGTTTTTGCCTGGGTATTCCACCAGGTTAAAGCTGATTCGTTCAGAGAACAAGCAGCATAAGACACCTTATGCTCCTCCAGACACTGTCTGATTTTGAGTTTGGTTTCCATCTCCTCAATCCACCTTAAAAGACCAGCCGCTCCTTCCTTGCTTGTAAAAGTAGGAGGGTTGCAGGAAGCAAAATACTTATAAGTACATCCCTGTCGAGGTGGATCAGAGCAATTGTAGTTGTACCGGTGGTAATGTAGTCTCAAACCAACCGGATGAAGAAACTGACTTTATCTGCTAAATCATCATCAATGATCTCTAACAAGTGCGGAATCCAAGTTAGAATCAAGAAAGCAAGTGTAAAAATGTAATCTTTGTATAAATACTGAAAAACAAGTACAATTGCCTCAATACGTCTAGAGAGCAAAATGCCTCGGGATTCCAACCTAAACCTGTACAAAATACGTCTATTTATACTAGGCCTAGAAGTACACGAAATCTAAGACAAAAGTTCGAGCACACGAACACATCGTGTACTCGAAGTGGCTGTGCACGAAATTTGTCCAAATCTGAGTGTTGACTCTTCCGAGTTGACTTTGTCAGTCTTCATCATGTAGTGGGCTCTACAAACTCTTCCTAGACTGGCGAAGTCATCCGATCGGAAGAGTGACGTTATGTGGCCCTGCTCCTGCATAAAGTTTCAACTCGACGGCATAAGCAACTGTGCGAGTGAATGGCTTAGCCTCCTCATCATTTCCAGAATACACTCGTATTGGAGACTCATGTAATTTCTTCATGTCGTCCTTTCCATACTTCAGGAGATCCATAGGGTCGAGAATGAAGTCGATATCGTCAACATTATCTTTGTCCTTGATGATGACCGCTGCAAGATTGAGATCGTCATAGTACCAAGACAAGAAGTTAGCCAAGGAATTGTCTGGAACTCTAGAAGACACTGGCACTGCTATCTCAACATGAGGAGGAGGAGGATACTTATAGTATACCCAAGGCTTCTTTGTCTTTGGATCGATAATGCAGGTAGAAACAAAGCGCCTTCCTTTGGCAGTATGCATCACAGGAAAGTCCTTCTCACATTGGTCTTTGATAAACTTGGCAAATAGGTCAGCCTGTGAGTCTTTAGAAGGGTTGAAAAACATTGCCTTGTCAATGCTTTGAATGTCGACCTTTGGCATGGTGCAAAAATCTCTTGGTCTCTTGTAGTATTCAACCTTTCCGTTCATTCTCTTGACCAGGTAGATATCCCTTTCTTTGTCATATAGCCAGCAACATACGTTAGACCTGTCGTTACGAACAGCGAACAGGTTTCTGTCATCATAAATGAATGTATGCTATGGATGTACGTCGCTCATCTCCCTGAACCAATCATCCTTAACAACGGGAGGAGACGGTGTCCAATCTTTCTTTTTGTCAAACCAGCTGACAATTACTTCATGAAGAGAAGTGACCTCCTTTCCCAGAGCATCAAAGTATTTGTGGGCATACAAATAATCAATATAAGGATCGGATGAGACGTTGCCAAGTACAATGTTTTCTGGTTCTTCTTATTCTACAGATGCCCCTGCAGAAGATTCGGCTCCTTCCTTAGCTTCTTCGTTATTTTTCTCGAAAGCAAAGTCATCTGGAAGATCCTTAAAGAAATCATCAAGCTCTGCATTTTTATCATCAGCTCCTGGAAGAGCATCACCAAACAAAATATCATCGGGAATATCACCAAATAAATCATCATATTGACTGGTGGGTTTTTCAGAAGAGGATGGATTTCCAGTGGCTCCTCCTTGATCTTTGTCGTCTGGAGGTCCCTGATCCCGTTTGTCGGATGGATCATCTTCTTTCATGTTTCCTCCATCATCCTCCTTGTCATCTTTCTTATTTTTCGAGTCCTTCTCCTTTTGATTATTACCATCATCATCATCATCATCATCATCATCATCATTTTCATCACTATCATCATAATCCTTGACATCATCATCTGATTCTGGAACTTCTTCCCCTTTCAGCCTTTTGATTTCCTTGCTCATCTTGTGGTTTTCCATAGAAAGGAATCTGATGGCCCTTTGGTGTGCCTTGTTTTGCCCAAGACACTTGTTTAGCTTGCTACAGATCTTTATCATTCCTTCCTGCAAATTTCTAATGAGACTATCCTTGCGCTCAGAGTCCTTTTCAAGCAAATAAACCTTGTCTTGTAATCCTATGATATCAACAGGCACATCCTTCGGCTCATATGGTGAATCTGAGTGCAAAGGAGATTTTCCTTTGTCACTGCTCGAGCGAGGTGGAGATGAAGCGGTTTTGGTGTGTGGAATGGTAGTGGTAGATGGACGAGTGGTAGGAATCTTGATGACTAGTTTGGGTTTTGCTGGTTTGGCTGCAGGTTTAGGTTGCTTGGGTTTTGTGGGTTGTGTAGATGGAGGTGGTGGAGGTGGCTGTGTGAATGGAGGTGGTTGTGTAACTGGAGGTGATTGTGTAACAGGAGGTGGTTGTGTAGGTGCTTGTGATGGTTTGGCTGCAGGTTTAGGTGGCTTGGGTTTTGTGGTTTTTGTAGGTGGAGGTGGTTGTGTAGAGGCTTGTGATATGATTGATGCAGCTGAAGAGAAGGACAAGGTAGAGAACATCTGCTGGAGTCGGGGATCTTGGTTCTCCTAGCCATAGTCTTTAGCCTTTTCTACTTCGGTGATGACTCAGGAGTTGGAGTGTAGTCCACATCCTGTGCTTCATCTCTTTCCTGTCTAGTAGGAGGTGGCTTTTCAGCAACAAAATCTTCACTTGATGAAGAGGAAGGCTCATGAATGGTATCCTCTGCTGCTTCATCTGCTTTTGTACTTGTACTTCTGGCTTGGATATCATGCTCTTCGGCCACTATAGCTACTGGGGTTCCTGGCATGTCTTCATCTGCACCATCGCACACAAATCTTCCAAACTTGATCAAAGGACGTTCCCCTGTGTACTGTTTCTTTCCTCTCTTGTTCATCTTCATATATCCAAAAATGTCATCACGCATTCTCATGATCTCCAAGGTGCCAAGAGTGGGAGTCAGAGAAGGATACTTTCTGTTGATGATGATCTGCAAAAACCGTGGGAATGCCAAGAACCGTTCCTTTCTTCGTCCTTTGATGTTCGCGTGCATGTCAAGAAAAACCATCTTTGAAAAGTTGAAGTCAACTCCAAGAGCTAAGGCTGTCAGACAGGAGCTGAGAATCTGGTTGAGAACATCGTATCCTCCTTTCCTTCCAGAAAGGCACTGAGTGACCACGTGTGCCAAATATCTCCAGTAAGGGTGTAGCAGTTTCTTCTCAGTCGGAGGATAGGCACCTTCATGACCCATCTGATACATGGTCTTGTTTATCAGATCTTGATCCAACTCTATAGGATCATCTGCTTTATCTCCAAACTGTAAACATTCCCGCACAATCTGTACGGTGACAGTGATAGGTTGACCTTGAATTCTTCCAATGATACTAACGTTCCCATCTGCATCAGTACTTTCCTCCACCTTGTTCCAAAAGCTTCTAACGAAATCAGTCACGATCATGGGATGTTCCATAATGGCGTAGTTGACGGGTGACAGGATCAGTCCTTCAACAAGAGTCTTGAACTCAGAATGTCTCTCAGGTGGATCTCCGAGATATGCTGACATGTTGTGATCCGGCACGAAGCGTAGGTCAGCCATCTGAAAATGAAACTGATTAAGTTAGTTTTGGTTCAAAAAAAATGAACTTAGTGTAAGTTTTCAAGTCTGAATGGTTCTGTTCTCGAACTAACAGTTGTACACGAAACAACAAAGTGTTCACGAAATACAGCTTGTATACGAAATGCATTATGTACACGAAATGAGGTGTACACGAAATGTGTCTGTATTCGAAGTTTATATTTCGAATACAGCATAAATCTTCAAATCTTTATCAAGCTTGCTCCTTAGAACCACTAATCTAGTTCGAAATGCTCGGAAATCATGGGCGATCATAATATCCAAAAATCGCCTTTCAATTTTAAGTATTTCAAGGTCAATTTATTCAAAGACTTTCTGTATACAAAAATTGCGTATTCGAAAACTACTTTTGACCATAACTTTCGAATCCACGGTCAAAAAATGATGAAACTCTATACCTAAGGTCGCCTAATGATGATCTAAAAGATAGCCTGAGTAGAATTTTAAGATCGGGTCTAGAAGTCGAGATCGCCTCAGAGTACCAAGTCTGTACTCGAAATGGAGACAACGCGTACACGAAATTATGGCACTCGAAATTTAATACGGCTTGGCTATTTATAAGGTCATTTCGAATACTCATTTTCGTGTACTGAATTTCGAGTACGCAGACTTGGTTTATTTTCGATTTAAACTTCTAACTTTTACTCTTATAAAATAAAATAAAATAAAATAAAACAAAATATTGGAAACTTTGGACAAGTTTAAGTTTAGTCGAGTCAAATTTGTGGGATCAAATCTGTTGTCAAAATTTTACTAGCTTAATTTATTTTTTAACGAAACACAACCTTTAAACACCTATTTCCCACCAATGATTTCCACTCGTTATTCCATCTCTTAAAAATCAGTTATATGATCAAGTATTTTATAAAATATCTTATGGGAAATTTATGATCAATTAGATTGTAAAACTAGATTAATATGCAACCTATCAGTCTTGTTAATTTCTTTGTTTCAAACTTTGATTGTGTTTCAACAACTTAAAATTATTTTGACAGAGTTTTAAGGTGAGAAAAGAAAAGAACAGATCTATTAAGTTAGAATCAAGAACAAGAAGGGGTTCTATCATCTTGTGCTCATTGGCATCTTTTATTTTCTGATCTGCAGACACATTGGCCTTAACGTCACACATCCAGGTCTTTGCTTACGCAAAACAAAGGATGCTTCAGTAGGTATTTCCCACTCTTTGTTTGCACAAAACATAGGAAATACCCGAGTTTTTCAAACATAATTTCAAGTTTATTGAAACACAATCTTGTTTTGATTCAAAGATTTAAACAAGAAGTCAAATAGCTGTCACACATTTCTAGTTATCTAATGATCACAATTTCACACTTATTTATTTATTTATATTTTAATTTGATCAAGTCTGATTATTTAAGTTTTGAAAAACTTATTTCAACTTCTTAGTGTGGGATAGATATTCAAAGTTGTTATTCTTTTTAGAAATCTTATTAAGATAGTGAAATTTTTTATCCTTAGAAATTATTTCACTTCCCAATTTGATCGATTCACTATGCTTGTCCAAATAAACTCTTTTTGTATTTTCTTAAACTTTGAAAATATAAAATCTTTTTGTAATTTTCTTTGAATAACAAGAGGCAGAATCTCCTTTTCTTAGGTTTTCAAAAACTTAACTCCCCCTAAACTTGTAGATCATCTTAGACTGACTCAAAGACCGACAATCTTTTTGTATTTTCTTAAAAAGAACTTTAACTCAAAAGGACCAAAATCTTTTTGCTGTTTTTGTAAATTTTGATTCAAAGAACGAAAAAATCTTTTTGTTGTTTTGTAAATTTTCTCCCCCTAAATTTGTGAACAGACTAGGACACAAATTTTAATGTATTTACAAAAATGCTTTTAATTAAAGCTTATTAGTTTGAGAGAGGCAAGCAAGTGATGAAAGCGTGCTGTGTCGAACGGTTTTGTGAAAAGGTCCGCTAGATTGTCATCTGTGTGAACCTTTTCAAAATGAATTAGTTTCCGTTCGAAACAGTCACGGATGAAGTGAATCCGGATGTCAATATGTTTAGTTTTTGAGTGTTGTACCGAATTCTTGACGATATGTAAGGCGGCTTCATTGTCACAAAAAATAGGAGAGTCAAGAAAGTTAAAACCGTAGTCGAGGAGTTGTTGTTGCATCCAGATAACCTGAGAGCAGCAACTGTAAGCAGCAACGCATTCGGCTTCCGCAGTAGATGTGGATACGGTTGTTTGTTTCTTGCATTGCCACGAGACAAGGCGATCTCCTAGGTACTGACACCCACCGGTGGTTGACTTCCTGTCCAGGTTACATCCACCAAAGTCACTGTCTGAGTATGCAAATAAACGAAACTCAGAGTTCTTTGGGTACCAAAGACCGAGTCTAGGTTTCCCGACTAGGTACCGAAAGATTCTCTTGACAGCTATAAGGTGAGATGCCTTCGGATTTGCCTGATATCTGGCACACTAACAAACTGAGAACATGATGTCTGGACGACTAGCAGTCAGATACATCAGAGAACCAATCATCGAGAGATAGAGGTCTTGATCAACATCTTCACCATCCGAATCCGAAGTTAAGACAGGACGAGCAGCCATGGGAGTGGATGCCGGTTTTGATTCCATCATTTTGAACTTGTTCAAAATATCTGTGACATACTTTCCTTGGTGAATCAGCACACCCTTTGAATCTTGCTTCACCTATAGACCCAGAAAGAAGGTCATTTCTCCCATCGCGCTCATCTCAAACTTCTTCTTCATTACCCCCTCAAATTCCTTGCACAACGCCGAGCTTGTGGAGCCGAATATAATGTCATCCACATAGATTTGGACGAGAATTAAATCATCTTTATCCTTGCGAACGAACAAAGTCTGATCAATGGCTCCACGGGTATATCCATTTGCAAGCAGGTGATCAGTAAGTGTAGCATACCACGCTCGCGATGCTTGATGAAGACCATAGAGAGCTTTGTCTAACTTGTATACATGGTCAGGCAACTAAGAATCTTCAAAGCCTGGAGGTTGGCAGACATAGATTTCTTCTTTAACCTTCCCATACAGAAAAGCAGTCTTCACATCCATTTGGTACATTGTGAAGTTCATATATGAGGCATAGGGCAAGAAGATCCGTATGGCTTCAAGTCTTGCAACTGGTGCAAAGACTTCCTCATAATCTATTCCTTCCGGTTGATAGAAGCCTTGAACTACCAGTCGGGCCTTGTTTCTGATAATGACACCTGAGTCATCTCTTTTGTTTCTGAAAACCCATCTGGTTCCTATAGGCAGTTTTCCTTTTGGCAGAGGAACCAGATTCCACACTTTAAGTTTCTGGAACTGCATCAGTTCTTCCAGCATTGCCTCAACCCAGCTGGACTCTTTGAGAGCCATTTTGACATTCTTGGGCTCGACCTGCGAAATAAAACAAGAATATAAACAAGAATTAATTGGACCTGATTGACTGCGAGTAGTTGTCTCTTCATACAACATGTTCTGAGCTGCAGTGGATCTGCTTCGAGTGAGAACGCCTTCTGAGAGAGATCCAATAATATTTTCAACTGGATGATTCTTGTTGACACCGAGTGTTGGCACTTCTTCCTCAGCTAGATTTTCTAGCAAGTTGCTGATGTTGTTCACTTGATCTTCACTTGAAGAAGAACATTGCTGATGTTGCTCCGTGATCAACGCAATGTTCCTCAGGTATATTATCTGAGAATAGTGGATTATCAAAAGTCTGGTGGGAGGAAGATGAGACTTGATCAGTTTCGGGAAGAGGTTGAACGGATTGAGAAGTGTCTGGTTCTGATGGAAGAACTTCATGTATTGGGGTTGGCTGAGCTGGAGGGGCACGATTGTACAAGCCTGAAGGGTCAACTGTCAAGAGACTAGGATCACAAGGAACATAGTCAACCCTATAGTCCACGTCATCACCCTTGTAGAAATCATCGGTCTGCTTGGATAATTCTGGGTTCTTGGTAGTTTTGTTAAAGGGCCTGAAAGAAGAATCATACTCAAATAACCAGTTTGGACCAGATCCAGCATCTGTAGAGTTCATTTCTTGCCAATCTATGTAGTATGATTCCACGATCATCCGAGTCTTCTTGTTGTAAACTCTGTAAGCTGCTTTCTCGGATGAATATCCCACAAAGTAACACTCATCTGCCTTATCACCGAACTTGTGATTAGGCTCTGTATGAAGAAGAGTGCAAGGACATCCGAATGACTTGAAGTGTCCAACTTTGGGTTTCTGATTGAAGAGAATCTCGTAGGGAGTCTTCTGATGACGCTTGTTCAGGAGTGCTCGATTTTGAACATCGCAAGCGGTGTTAACTGCTTCGGCCCAGAAGAAGATTGGCAGCTTCGACTCTGACAACATTGTTCGCGCAGCTTCTATAAGTGTTCTGTTTCTCCTTTCAGCAACTTCATTTTGCTGTGGTGTTCTGGCTGCACTGTATTGCCTAGCAATACCCTTCTCATCGCAGAAATCTATAAGAGTTTGATTTCTAAATTCAGTGCCATTATCAGTTCTAATCACCGTGACCTTTAGATACTTCTGATTATCAATCAAGGTAATAATCTTCTTCAGAATCTCTGGTGTTTCGTCCTTCTTGGCCAGAAAGAACACCCAAGTGAATCTGGAATAATCATCTGTCACAACAAGACAATATGACTTTTTCCCGATACTCATTACGTTGACTGGTCCGAAGAGATCCATATGAAGAAGTTGAAGAACTGAAGAGATAGAATTGAAAAGTTTAGGCTTATGGGGTCTCTTGTGTTGCTTCCCCTTGGCACATGCAATGCACTTCTCAATGGAGGAAAAGTCTTTTGAAGGCAAGCCGATAACGTGATCTCCCTTGGCTAACCTGTTTAGATTCTTCAGATTTACGTGACCTAGTCGCCGATGCCATAAGAGACAATCATGCTCCGATGCCTTTGAGAACAAGCAAGTGTTCTCTGTGAATGAATCTGAGTTCATGTTGATAATGTAGGCATTGTTTATCCTTGGAGTTCTCATCAAAATCCACTTCTCAAGCACTACAAAGCCAGGCTTCAGAATAAGACACTCTTTGTTTGTGAAGTGTGTGGAAAAACTCTTGTCACAGATTTGAGAAACACTCAGAAGACTGTGATTGAGCTCTTCAACATAGTACACGTCTTCAAAACTGAGAGTTCCATTTGTGACCGTGCCCTTCATGCTTATCTTTCCTCCCTTGTCTCCCGCAAATGATACATAACCTCCGTTGAATGGTTTAACCTCATGTAACTGAGAAAAATCCCCAGTCATATGCCGGGAACAGCCACTGTCTACATACCAAACATGTTTAAGCTTGCTTGGCCATCCCTGCATCACATACACTCAACTAATGAGAAACCGGTACCCAAATCATAATAGATTCAGGCACTTTGGAAATAGAATAGACTTTGTTTTTAGGTTTGGGTCTGTTCTTGGGTCTGTCCGATTTGTTTTCAATATGTTTTGACTTGCTTCCACTACCCTGGTTAACTGGTTTTATCTTAGTGTTAAAAATCCTTGGAGTTTGCTTATGAAAACCAGATTGAGTTTGGTTTGATTTCTTATGTCTTTTTGCAGTGGAAGGAGTCTGAGTCTGAGTCCTCTTTTGAGAGGTTGCCTTAGGCTTGGAGGATGGTACGGTCCTCACATGTTTGTTAACCAGTTTAGCCTTAGGTGTGACCTTCTGATTCTTCCCATAGAAGAACTCAGTAGGTCGGTGCAGACAGTGTCGAGCAATGTGGCCTGGTTTCCCACATGCATAACAGCAGACTTTCTGATGAAATTCAATTGGGTCAAATGGCTTTACATCACAGTTACTTTGACCAGAGGATAAGTTTGAAGAAATATGTTCCAAGGACCCAGTTGGAACATAAGGTTCACAGTTAGGATTCAACTGTGAACCCTCCTCTTTGGTAACTGTGGAATGAGCTGGTACTGCCTGCTTTGTCAAAGGAGAGGAAGTTGATTGTGAGACGAGATTTATAGCAAAGGTTTTCTGAAAACTTTTCAACATATCATTAGGCTTAATGTTAATTTCATCAAACTTTCCAACAAAATCAGTTTTTGGAACAAAAGATGATTGACTTGTAGATGTTGAACAATCTGTGCTCCTCCTAGCACTTCTTTCTACCTCCTTCTCCTCTGAACCTGTAACACTTACTTTTTCTGCACAAACCTCAGAATCATTAGTCATAACAGGGTCAACTGTGAGTATAACAGGTTTGGTGGGAAAATCACAAGCACAATCAGAATCCAATTGCAAGTCATCAACAGATGTGTTGATCCTTGGCATGCTTGAGTACTTATGGTTAAACGGTGGTTCACACTCAGTATAACCAAGACCCTTACCCCTCTTTTCCCTGTAATGTATGTTTACCATGTTTTCTAAAACTTTGCTTGAATAATCAAATTTTTCACATTTTACTGAAGTTTTAGAAAGCTGAGTTTTAACTTGGTCCAACTCCAAAGTGACTTCATCGATTTTGCGTCGAGCATCTCGATAGTTGGACTCTTTGTCACTTAAAAGTTCTTTTAGCCTTGCCACATCCCGAACCTCGGCTTCAAGTTTTCTTTTGAAAATTCCCTCATTTTTAAGAAATTCTGAGTTAAACTATTTAAGTTTAGTTACTTCTTTGATTAATGATTCATTGTGTGACCTGTACTTAAATACTTTATCTATGCATGAGTTAGAGCAAAGATTTTCGGTTACCTCCTTTTGCTTGTCATCCACCTCAGCCATGAAGGCATGACTCAGAGTTAGTTCCAGTTCCTGCACCTGGTCACTCCAATCATAGGAGTCAGTCTCTTGAGTCAACAGTGCTTTAGAGGTGCTAGCACTTCCTCCCGCAGCTGCAGTCACGGCTTTTTCTTCAGGCTTCTTTTCTCCCTCCTTAGCCACCTTTGGCTGCTTACATTCTTTGGCAAAGTGACCCGGTTGGTCACAGTTGTAGCATCGCAGTTTTGACTTATCAAATCCAAGTTTCTTTCCCGGATTGTTTCCGAAACTGTTCCTTCCATATCTTTTGATGAACTTCTTTGCCCGAAACACAGCCATAGCCATCTACCATGAGATGTCCATTTCTTCAACATCTGCTAGATTTATCTGCTCTAGATTTTCCTGAGTAAGGTTTGCAGGCGCCAACTCTCCAGCCATGAATGCATTGTAGCTGTTCATAAAACCTTTAAACAGCAGCAGATTTTCTTCACCTTCTGGGTTGATCTTGGATACTGATCCAGCTTGTCCAGAGGATATGAATGTAGTCTCAAAAGGAATTGATTGAGAAGAGGAAGGCTGATAGTGCTGCATCCCTGAGGCTTGAAGATTGATTGCTGACAGAAGAGCAGAGTTTTCAGATACAGGTGCAATGCCCATTGAGCTGGCATGATTCAGTGCTCTTTGCTTATCATCCATATCATAGGAATTGATGATCGAGATCAACTCACTTAGAGAAGTCTTGTACATATCCTTTGTCCTTTTGATTGTGGTACAATTTGAGTTCCAAGTGTATGGCAATGAGTTCAGTAGTTTCTTGTTCACTTCTCCTTTGGTCATCTCAATACCAGAACTTGTCATCTCAGTCATCAGATGAGTAAACCTATTAAGCTGTGCTTCAAGAGACTCTCCTTTGATGTGGTTGAACATGTTGAATCTCTGTCTCAGCATATCCTTGCGACTCTCTCGCATGTCCTCATTTCCTTCAAATTGTTCAACCAAGGCATTCCAAAGTTCCTTTGCAGTCTTGTGTTCCTTAAATCCATGAGCAACATCAGTCGGTAAAGCCATTGTGATTGAAGCATAAGCCTTCTCATCCTTTTCCATCATAAGTATGTCATTGTCAGTGTACAATTCAGGATCCTTAGGAACAAGAGGACCATTGATCTCACTTTGGTATGAGGGCACAAAGGGACCCTCTTCAATGGATCTCCAAAGCTTTGGACCAGTATACTTAATAAATGATTGAAATCTGAATTTCCAATCTTGGAAGTTATCTCCCGATACGAGCCTTGGTGGCTTTGTTCTGGTGCCAATCTCATTGTCCAGATTGAGTAAGTTGGACAAATTTGCCAGATTCTTTAAAGCCATGATGGATTAGAAAAATTTCTAAGTGTTGTTCACGAAATCCCTGTAGAGCTGATCACCAAACACTGCCCAAAGATAACACAGTAATCGAAATTTTCCTGTATACGAAAAGAGTCCTGTATTCGAACTTGTGTATTCGAAACTTGTACTTGAATCCCTTGTGTACTCGAATCCCTTGTGTATTCGAAATTCCTTGTAACCGAAATAACCTTTGTAATCGAAAATCTCTTGTACTCGAACTGTAGCTATACTTCGAACACTCTATCAGTACTCGAAATAGCTGAACTTGAAAATTTTGAACTCGAAAATACTTAAGAAAAATTTTATAAAATTATTTCTTAAGATTTGGAGTCCCAAATTTATACAGCAGCTAGATTGAGTAGAGAAGAATGATAAAGTATTAAACTTGCTTCAGAAAGTTGTTACCTTGACGATGAAAAGAGCACTCAAGCTCTGATACCACTTCTAGGTCTCAAACCGGATCAAGAACTGAACTTTATCTTCTAAATCATCATCAATGATCTCTAACAAGTGCGGAATCCAAATTAGAATCAAGAAAGCAAGTGTAAAAATGTAATCTTTGTATAAATACTGAAAAACGAGTACAATTGCCTCAATACGTCTAGAGAGCAAAATGCCTCGGGATTCCAACCTAAACATGTACAAAATACGTCTATTTATACTAGGCCTAGAAGTACACGAAATCTAAGACAAAAGTTCGAGTACACGAACACATCATGTACTCGAAGTGGCTGTACACGAAATTTGTCAAAATCTGAGCGTTGACTCTTCCGAGTTGACTTTGTTAGTCTTCATCGTATAGTGGGCTCAACAGGTAATATGAGTTTCTACGTGACCACCAGTAGCGTTATGTTCAGTATGTTCGTGGTCCCCACCAGAACCTACGGTGATATGTGGTTGGTGTTGTGTCAAAACACCACAAGCAGATAACTGTTCTCGCACAATCCGTGCTATCATAGCTTCGTTCGTTTCAGATTCACTTGTACCAGCAGGTGGAACAGTGCTTGCTCCAGGGTTCAGTGGTGGAGCAGTATTTGTTTCCAAATTCCCAGGTGGAACCATGTTCACTTCCGGATTAACACGCGGATCCGGATTTGATTCAACATTCAAAGGTGGAATTTGATTCTGTTCAGGGTTTGTAATGTTCTGGGCAGCTCTCTTAGCTGGTTGACCTCTTTTAGGAGCCATTACTCTGCTCACAAGCAGAGAAACTCAGGTCAGTTCAAGAACATTAAAGATATAACCCTATCTATCACACAAATTCAATCATATTCAGTTACACTGAAAATTTACATTGAAATGTGATTATAAAGAATACAGTATAACTACATTGATATAGTCCAGACATGTTTTCAATACGCACAGATCACACAAATGTTCGTAGTTATACTCAGTCCTTTAATTCAAAAACATGTTAAAATATTTCACAGCTCACAGTACTGTGATATAAATATATTATTACCCATGTTTTTGATAAATTCAGATTCAGGACATTAATAAGTTCTCACATTTATATGTTCTCACGTTGATAGGTTCTCACAGTGATATGTTCTCATACAGATATGTTCTCAAATTGATATGTTCTCGCACATGTTCTATGATATGTTCTTAGTTCATGCACTAGATTTGTTCTCACACAAACAATAGCTATGTCTCGTACAGTATGGCTCCCGTACTATACTTTTAGTGATAGATATGTTCTTATTTAGATATGTTCGCATACAGTATTGCTCCCGTACTGTATTTTAGCAATAGATATGTTCTTATTCAGATCTGTTCGCATACAATATTGCTCCCGTACTATATTTTAGCAATAGATATGTTCTTATTTAGATCTGTTCGCATACAGTATTGCTCACGTACTGTATTTTAGCAATAGATATGTTCTTACACAGAATTGTTCTCACACAGAAATGTTTCCACAGTTCTATGATACATTGCCACTCAGGCAATAGATATGTTATGTTCTCACACAGAATTGTTCTCACACAGAATTGTTCTCACACAGAATTGTTCTCACAGTTCTATGATACATTGCCACTCAGGCAATAGATATGTTATGTTCTCACACAGAATTGTTCTCACAAAGAATTGTTCTCACAGTTCTATGATACATTGCCACTCAGGCAATAGATATGTTATGTTCTCACACAGAATTGTTCTCACACAGAATTGATTATAGTTCACACAGGTTTATTAGAAAAACATAGTTCACACAACATCCAAATAGTATATTACACAGATCGATACACAAAAACACCCATTTTATTACATTACTATCATTCTTTTGTACAGACTACCGAGACAACACACAATATTACAACCAGAAAAAGAAAAGAAAAATCCCCCAACATCTCATCCTCCATTGTCCGCATACTGGTGATATGAAGATCCCAGAATGATCTTCTGAACATACTTATCGCATAAAATATGATAAGAAAGAAAATATCATGGCCACAACTGCCATGACCACTGCCAGGACTATCATCCTGGTCTTAGTACTCACCACTCCAAACCATGCTAAAAACTCTGTCACTCTCTCTCTCTCTCACTCACATCCATCCCTCGGTCACCAATGCCACTTGCCGCCAAAATGCAGCAAGCATAATCTGTCCCTTGGTCATCCTCAATCTATCATCAATCGCGGTTCTCCATGCTCTAGTGTCAGTGTCCAAAGCCTTCACTTGATCCATAAGGGTCAAGTGGGAAATAAGGATCTCCAATATGGTCATGCGAGTATCCTTAACGGTAGCCTGACACTGCTGTAGGCTCTGCTGTGTCCCCTGCAAGTTCTTGCGCACTTCTGATACGATTTTGAGAATGCTAGTTATGTTATATGCTTGTAAACTATAAGTGAGATTGTGTAAGTATAGCTGTACATTACGTACAGTAAATTTTAAATTAATTATGTGCGTTTTGATACCGGTACTAGTATAGTTAGACCACCTCTTCCATACATCACCACTATGCTTCCGTGAACTTCAAGAAATTACCCGTGATGAGAGGGTGGGGTGTCACACCCCCACCTCTCGTCACCTCGTGATGATGTCACTGAAACGGTTGCGGAAGCATAGTGGTGATGTCTCGGAGATGAGGGGTGACTTACTTGATCCGATATCACAAGCACATAGATTAACTTAAAATAAATACATTACAAGGTTCGTTATTACAATTTACATTACAATATTAACTTATTCTATTACAAGTTTGTGAAGTGCATTCTCCCCGGAGTCACGGTCTACCTGCAAAAAGGTTTAATTTGAAAACGTCAGCACAAAGCTAGTGAGTTTATACAGTTCATGTTCCACAATATGATATGTGATACAAGTTCTCAAAATGTTATGTTCAAGATAACCATGGGACCCGTATCTAGTTCCTTTCAGACGTTCTGTTCTTGTTCCATAAAGATACTACCCGTCGGTAAATATCTTGGTGCCTCGTTGTCTTAATGTTTATCACTACATTAAGAAGTTCTGGAAACAGATAAAAAACATTTACACCAAGGGGAGTTGCAAGCTCCCGGCAAATGGGGTGTCAGCCAATAGTACTATCAATGTTTTCTGTTCGGCCCCACATGGGTTCACTAGATACAGTTCAGGAAATGAGGACTTTCAAGTTCTGTGATAAAGTTCTGTTCTAAAGGCAAAATCCCATGAAATCCACAAGTTCTAAACAATCACATGAAATCACTCAGATAACAGTGATACATATCATATAGTTCTGAAAAGTTTCACAGCGCTACCCCAATATTTATAAAAGATTAAAAAGAAAAGGGGTTGTACGAAACTCACATGGTAATATAGAGGTAGCAGAATATCTCAACACTGATAATAGAGAGGTGATTCTGCATTTATTTATATTTAATCAGTTACTTAGATTTTAACTTACTGATTAGATCTTTTTGAACGTCCAATGTCAAAGACATGGCTTTGAAACTCATTCAAACCGATATTTAGTATTTAATTATTTATTTTACTGAAATATCATACAATGTATGATAATGTAGGAACCTACATTGCATTAGATTCCCAATACAAGGTTGATGACGCTCTTGATTAATCAGAATAATCTCGGATTAACCAATTAGTTACCGTTGTTGATTATGATACTATAACAGTTTCTAGATAATTTAATGGCTTAGGAATGATCAATCCTTGTTATTGATTACCCAAATATCATGAAACATCACAATGTAGTATCAGAATAGGTGTAATAACCAGGTTTAACATACTAATCAGACTGTTATCATAAGCATCAGATAATCGTTCCAATGAGTATGTTAATGATTGTGATTAGTTTGAAACACTTGGATTTAACCTTTCATTTCAAGGATTAATCCAACTAATCACCTACATTGTTATAATCAAATGGGTTAAACCATTATAATCATGGGTATGGTTTCATGCAAACCGGGCATTACAACGGATCAAAACAAGGAGTTAACCGTTAAAACATCGTTTTCTACATTTATAATCAATCCTAGCCATCATCTAGGCAATAATCAACAATCCTAACTATGTCATTACGTTCAAAAACAAGATCTAATCAATCAAAATCAAACTAGAACTTTTTCTTCGTTTTTCGATTCCGGGCACTGCAGGACTCCGTTTTGCACACAGTTTTCGCCCACGTTCATCATTTCTCGTCTACTATCGATCTGTAACAATTACAATCATTAAATCAACGTGGATTTCTAGAACGATCAAATGTGCTCACATCATTGATGACGTAATTCTCGTATGCAACTGTCACATGGGGTGTGACACATAATATAACCATAACTGAAAATTAATCGATAACTGATTTTAACGGACACCGACTTTAACGTGGTTATGGTTAAGCTAAGGCATTAATCGACTCATTCGGTTATCGTTATGGTTAAGTGAAGTCATTAACCAGCTTTAACCAAACCTAACCGATTATTGTATATATGTTTTTTATTAATATCTCTAGGTGTGTGTGCATGTATCTTTTTTCTTTGCAAGTCAATGTATCTAAGGTGAGCTATAAATTTCTATTGAAAAAAAAAATATTATGGGTTACATTGGTGACTAAATATATCATAAGATGAGTTAGTGTTTATATGGTTTTACTTTTTGTTCACTCACTCTCATTATCAGTTACTCGAAAGTCATACGAGCTTCACTTAGACTTTTATGATTAATTATTGTATGTATAATTCACAGGCTTATTTACAAGTTTTCCTTAGTTTTTCAACAATTTCATTATTAACCGAATTTAACCAAAACCGAGCCACAACAAGTGGTTAGATTAATGGTCAACCGATCAATTGATTATGGTTATGGATATGGATTTAGAGTTAACCGAAATAGCGGTCTTGGTTATGGAAATGGTAATAACCGCACCGAAATGCATCATGCACACCCTTTGTTCTAATGATCTTTATAAAATATGAAACTTGTGGGTTAAATCTTTTCATCTTTGTTGCTGTAAAAAAAAGGATTGCATTCTTGGAGGGCTAATATGTTTAGTCCAATGGCTCAAGGGCATTGTTCCTAGCATCCCTTCCCATAATTACATTTATAATAGCTTGCCTCTTTCACATGGCTTCTATTGATTGCCATTGTTTCTCAAGCGCATTGCCGACTTCCATGGGTCTTCAATAGGCATACAACCTTTACATATTTAATCCAGGCTTTCAAGGCTTGGGAAGATCACTCCAATCATCATCCTCTTTGATACTCCTATTCTTTTTAGAATGAGTTGGTTCTTTCTCTGATACAACTTGATGGGCAACATCATGTTCCATATGGCATAACACGTCGAATTGCAATTAGAAAGCTCTTGTCATACATTACCTTTGAAAATGCCCTCCACCTACATCCTCTGCTTGTACTCATATGTGATATCACTAATACTTAAACTTAGTTGCCTGCGAGATGACTTGGCCTTCAATGGTGATTTGAGTGTTATCATTTGTCACATCCCCATCTCTCACTTTACCTGACATAGTCACTGAATGACGCCTGAAGTCAGTAACTATTGTAACGTGTCGCGGAAGTTTAATGGTGAGGTCTTAGAGATGGGGTGACTGATTGTTACATTGGTATCATACATCCATGGCAAACCATATACACTATATATTACATCATAATTAAAATATTACACATTAAGTTTCAACATTCTTAAACAACATTAACAAGTTAAGAGTTACTAAGCATGTCTTGTGATCGTGCATCCTCACTCTCGCACTTGTTACCTCCTTGAAAAAGGTTTTGTGATATAAAAGATCAGCAAGAATGATGGTGAGTTCATAGATATGATAACTGATATGATATGCTATGACATGTTGACTATGCATGCATACACAACTTTATGAATATGATCACCATAAAAGCCCATAACCATAGCCCATGTGACTGTAATGTAATTAGCGGTAATACCCGAAGG
The DNA here is from genome assembly GCA_009363875.1 of Mikania micrantha. Classification (NCBI taxonomy): domain Eukaryota; kingdom Viridiplantae; phylum Streptophyta; class Magnoliopsida; order Asterales; family Asteraceae; genus Mikania; species Mikania micrantha. The sequence goes on along the minus strand of SZYD01000418.1, from coordinate 21,629 downwards.
TAAGACCTTAGCCTCACTCTTAATGCCTATCGTTGCATTAAGCTTTTATCTTGTAATGTAATAAATGGTGACAGACATTAACACCAGGGTAGACGTTATGTACCCGTGAATGGGGTTGTCAGCCCAATAGTACTATCATTGTTATCATTCAGCTCCTCCATGAGCTTATTGGTTATAGTTGTTATGTGAGGACTTTTACGATTTTCATGTAATCATCAAACAAGAGTTGAAATGCACAAGCAACATATAATCATGTCATTGTAATTGAATTAGGTAATCATAATGTAATTGTAATGCAAACCCCAAGTTTTAGAAATCCGAAGATTTGAATAGGGGTAATAAACTCATATAAGTATGCCACTGTAAAAGAACTACGTAATATATTGATCTTATGATAAAATCCCCGAGTTTTAGAAAACAAAACATTAAAAGGAGAACTATGAAACTCACTGATGTTGTTGCAACGTTACACATAGCTTCAATTGAAATTTGCATATCATTAAGGTTCTATAAGTTCTTTGTATCCAATTTGGATTACCTAAACATTCCTAGATATTAAATATTAAGGATAATGTAATTCGATTCATTAAATTGATTCTGAATCACGTATTTATTCACAATTAATGTAATAAGATTATCAGTTAATTTGTAAAGTTAAAATCACTGATTCTGTTTAGCAATTGAGTTCTTATACTCATTTGATTGTAAATTAATGATAATTGCATTCCGTTGTCAAAACGAGAATCTTAATCGATTTTCAAATCAAAAATCGGGTTTCCGGATTACGAAATTGATTACAAAATCAAGAAACTAAACCCAGTATTGAAACCGGAGTTTTAGTGAATACAAATCGGGTCACCAGTTTGCAAAATGGCTTGCAAAATCGAGTCCGGAACGCGAAATCGATTCAAAATATGTCCTTTTCATCGAAAGCGGATCGTCGGATTGCAAACCGGAGCGCGAAACGCAGTTCAGAACGCAAAAGGAACAAAACTAGGGTTCTGCCGGAATATTCCATCGACAGCGATCCTCGCCTGGGTTTTGGCCGGAATTTGGCCGGAGTCCGGCTTGTGGCAAGCAGTGGGGGGACTGCTCGGCAGTGGCTGGTGGTCGGCGGCAGTGGCTCGACGGGGCTGCTATGGTGGCTCAGGGCCTATGCCACTAGCCGGGTGGCTGAGGCTGTGGCCGGGTGGCTAGGCCATGGTCAAGCCATGGCTCGAGTTTGCTAGGCAACAACCGAGGGTGGCCGATGGTGGCTCGGTAGTGACCGAGAATGGCCGGCCCCATGTGGGTCGTGATCCACTTTCGCTCGAAAACGGCCGAGGATGGCCGAGTTTCCTTGGCAATGCCTTGGTCACGATATGTTTTACTCGAAAACGGCCGACGTTGGCCAATGGTGGCCTAGTCGCGACTTGCTTTGTCAGGGAATGGGGCCACGTTGGGGCCGCGCCCGGGCCTATGCGCCCATCTGTGTGCCATCCATAGTTTTTGTGTGCCAAACCCAATTTTTTTGTACTTTTGTGGAGCCAAAATTTCCAGATCCTAGTTTTTAACATATATCTAGTGTTTCGTGAAAAAAATCTCAATTTTGACATCTTTGAAAAATCCGGGTTTTGAACAAAACCACCCTTTCAATGGATTTTTGAATTCTGATGATTTTCAACCTTCACCAATCATTCAAACATGTTTATTTAAGTCATATTAAGCTATTAGAATCAAGGATTGAGTTTGAAACTTACTTGGTGAAGAATTTGCTTCAAAAATCACCAAAATCACACTTTTGGAAGCTTGATTCTTGATTTTACTTGTTCTTGGGTTTGGATATAACTTGGAATTGATGTTGGAGATGGGTTTAAGGTTCCAGAATTGGCAGAGGAGGTCCTGGTCGAGATTGAGATGTTGGGGAAGGAAGAAAATGGTAGAACTTTGACCAAAGTCAAGATTTTTGTATTTATATGCATTTTACTTGTTTTCCAAGTTTAAACATTTTATTTTCAACATAATTATCTGATTTTAATCAAATAGGATGGGTTAGACATGGAACAATAGGATAGGGATCGAACAAATCAAGGGTTTGCTTGATTTGCCATTTCCGCAATTGTTTGTTCGGCTTTATGCGTATAATTTCAGGAATTGATAATAATGATCAACTATCATTGTCATGCTTCCAGTTATATCCCCTTATGATTATAATATGATTAGGAAGTTCGAGTTGTCATAAATTTGCCAATTACGCATGCCCAATTGCCTTTTCGCAGATTTTCGCAATCTGACTTATTGAACTTAAGGATTCTTTGATTTAGTTATGTTATCACATATTTCACTTTAATTCATCATATAATTGATATTGATTTAGTTTTGGACCCTTGAATTTGGTTTTAGGTCATTATTATAGAAATTTCGCGTAATTCGGCAATTCTGCGTAATGTCATTTGTGATTTGTTTCATTTTGTAATTTCCTTACATATATACAGAGATTCACATGTAAATACATATTCAAACATGATTCAATTAATTAAAATGTTAGTTTATGAATTTAGGAATTTACCTCACAGTAAAGAACAAAATGGCACGTCATTGTGTCATGTCCTACTAAAACTACAATAAATGTATTCGGTCTTGGAGCAACTTACCCTCATACCTTTGATCTCTAGTGTTGCTCATCACTCCTCTATGCACATGTTTAGACTCTGCTTATTTTTCACAACTAATACAATGTCATCCGTAAATAGCATGCACCACGAAACTATCCCCTATATTGACTTGGTTAGCTAGGCCATAGCAACTGGAAAAAGAAACACTCAGCACAAATCCTTAGTGAAGGCTTACCTCAATGGATTCTTACCATGATTCTTCAATCAAAGGGATGAATAACTACGATCAAATACTTGAAATCAAAAACAATTGTTAGATCAGATATTAATACAAACAAACTTAAAATTTTGATTTTCCACTTTGGTTGTTTCCATACATGCACATGTATGTCATCTTTATACTAATAAATAAAAATAAAATATACCTACTTTTATAAAGCATGTTTATATTAATGTTCTCACATCTCTCTCCTATCAAATGCATATATATATATCCTATTATATAATAAAATAAAAAAAAACAAGTTATATTATTTATATATTTTTCAAATTGAAAAACCAATTTCGTATTATATTAGAAAAAATATATTTTTTATTTAAAAGAACCAAATTATTATAAAATATGAAGTATATCTGGAACAATGAAAACTTTATAAAATACGAAATAATTAAAACCGGTTTTCTTAAATAAAAAAATTATTAAAATCAAAATTTTAAAATAACTTTTTGGAAGAAAAAATTATTAAACACCAAAGTTTTAAACAAGATATTTTCAAAAATTTAACATTGAAAAATTAGCCTCCTAAAACAAAATGTTTAAAAAGCAAACTTTTTAAAAACAAAAACAAAAACAAAATAAAATAATTTTATTGATTTACTATTTCAATAATATTTTATATCAAAATATTCAAAATATTGTTTTTTTTAATGTGAATTAATAACTATTTGATATTATCTTTATTTAACCGTGTAATAAATAAGGTACTAAGACTACCCGCAATGCTAAATGTTGTATTTACTACATGCATTCTAGTAATCACTGTCACATCAGCTTTTTACCCATCCTTTTCATATGCATTCTCTCTCATTTTTTTAACTTCAACACATCCTTCTCACATACATTACCACTCTTTGACATCTTTTTCACCCTCTCTCTCTGCACTTAGTTACACTTCCGGAAGTGCAAAGTAGGGGAAGTGCGAGACACTCCATTGCATCCATTAGAGAGGTAACTGTCCACGTAGGACATGCACAGCCTCTAAGAACACATTGGAGGAAGCCTAAGCAAAAACATATGTGAACTATTTGTTGCTTCCTATTGAAGCATTGTAACTCTTACGACTTATCTCTCAATCAGTTTCTAACTTACTAAGTTTACCTACCAACCCCTTAACTAAAGGTGTTCATCACTTTATTCAGTTCGGTTAGTTTATTTTCAATTTTTTTTATCTGTATCTGAATTCAAAAAATCATTAACGAATCAAATTCTATTTGGTTTAGGTTGAAAACCATACATACCAAATTCAACCAAATAAACATAGTAAAAACCAAATAAGTCGGTTCAAACCCAAATAAACTACCAATGATGTCTTGTCCTAGTGGTAAGATGTAGGTATGAGGGAAGTGATAGAAAACCCAGGTCCTGGGTTCAATTGTGATCCCACCCGGTTTTACCGACTATTCCACCGTCGTGCCTTTGGGAGGGTGTTTGGGTCGGGCTTTCCCTGAAAATTGGTGGTTGGTGGGCTAGGGGCTCCGTCCGTCTGGACTAGTGGCCAGCTTGGGCATTCTTTAGCCATTGAGGGTCGCGTAAGGAGCATCCGGCAGTTGATTAGTTAGTCATTCAGAAAAAGACCCAATTAAACTATTAAGTATTAACCGAACCGGATAATCCGAATTCAACCAAACTGAACTAAATATGTTTATATATTATTAACAAAACTAATAAATCTATATCTGAATTCATAATTATTAAAATCGTTAGACGCTAGTCGGGCGGTAGGGTACCAACTAGGGACTAATTAAATTAAAATTTTATATGCAGTTTTTCAAATACACACACTTATATATATATATATATATATATATATATATATATATATATATATATATATATTTAAAATATGTATGATTTTTCAAATAAATTAAAGGGAAAATTTCACTTTTATTCATTTATGTTTACATAAAATTTCAGATATGGTCCTTTTATGTTTAGAAATTTCAAAAGCAGTCCTTTAAGTTTCCAAACATTACAAACTCGGTTATTTTTCTGTTAACGTTGTTAAGTACTAACATAATCGTACCAAAATTTCTAAAAATAAAGGAACATCCCTAAAATTTATGTAACCAAAAAGGATTAAAAGTAAAATTTTCTCAATTATTTGTATAATTTTTTCTTGACATTTATGTCTCATATTCTATTAATACTTAACAGAGTTAACGAAAAAATGAACGAGTTTGCGACATTTAGAAACTTAAAGGACTGCTTTTAAAATTTTTAAACATAAAGGAACATTTATAAATTTTATATAAGTATAAAGGAACAAAAGTGAAATGATCCCTAATTTAAAAATACTACAACCAATTAACTCATGAATTATATGCTAATTAATACTAACTAGTTTTTACCAGTCGCATATTGCGGCGGAAACCCCGTGTACCGTTGCAATGGCGACAAACGCTGATGAGAAACATGTCACAATAGCTTACACTCTGTCGTAAAAGCTCTAAAGCATACTCGTCATAAAAGCGACTGCTACGTTGTCGTAAAACCCAAAAGTGTACTCTATTGAAAAAGTAATCGTCAAAAACATGAATGAAAACATAGACAAAAAGGTATGCATAAAGAACACAAATCAGAACATTAAAAAAATTTGCAATGAAAAAACCATATATTAACTAGTTCAAACATAATTATACTTTGTTGTAAAAATGACCGTTACTTTGATATAAAATCCAAAAGCATACTACATCGTAAAAGTAGAGGTCAAAAACCTGATTGAAAATACAAACAAAACGGTAAGCACTAAGTACCCAAAATCAAAACATAAAAAAAACGTACAATTCAAAAATTATAAATTTATTGTAATTTCAGCTTCCAATGATAATGTTTTAGCTTCCAAAACTTTCAGTCCTGTGTTAAAAAAGAAGTTACCAATATGAAAACAAATATAACTTACTATTCATTAACCATTTTTATTTTGATATATATGTAACTAGCCTAGAAACTCATGTATTACATGGGTTGTTGAACAAATATAATATGTTATAAACAATAATTTACAAAAAGATTTATATGTAGCATTTATCAATTATTGGTTAAATAAGAAATATGAAAATTTTAAAATAAGAAATAATTATAAATATTTAATAATTTTAAAATTATATAAACATATAAGATATAGTTAAAATTTTATTACATTTTATTAATTTTTAGTAAATTAGTAAATTTTTATAATAAGAAAAATTATAATTATTAATATTTATTGTATAATTTAATTAGTAAAAATTATTAATATTTTTAGGAGAGATACGAGAAAAATTCTTTACTATTAATTAGAAGATGACACGTGTCTCTTAAAAATACTCTTTTATAAAAGTAGATAAATATATATTTTATAGATTTGAATTTTATGGATAAGTATTAAATTTAAATTTAAATTACTTTATTTTAGGTAAACATGGGTAAATAAATAATTTAAATATCAAATAATATTTACCGTAATTACAGCAAGCAAAATAATTAAAATTTTATTATAAATTACTGTATTATAATTAAAATTAATGTATTATATTTAAAATTGTATGTTTAAGTAATATGAAGGCTCATCTCAAAGAAGTTCAACAATCCTAAACCTAAGAAGAAGGTTCAACAATCATAACCATGTTCATCATCCTAGAAATCCAGACATCGATTAATTAAAGCATAAATTGAATAAAAAATCCAATCTGGTTTCAACAAATAAAGAAACACATAAAACGATCGTACACGATTCAAAAGACAAGATTGAAAAGGAAAAGACGGTGGAAGATACATGAAGGGGGCACCGAATAAGCTTAGGGTAGCCACAGGAGGGCAAAGGCCTAACTCAAAAGCTGCTGAAAGGAGAAAGATGAGAAGAAACCCCCACCCATCGATCAACCGGTTGTGAAAATTAGCAATTGTTGTTGAAGACGTAATTATGGTCGTCAAAGATGGACAGTGTTTTATGTGTATGCATAGGTAATATGGGGATTATATATGATAGAGACACAAAGATGATGGAATCGGCTGGTGAAAAACTTGTGGGGGATGGAAGCGGCCGATAAAAAACTTGCGGGGGATGGAAGCACCGATGTTACAGATCTAGGGTTTTGGGTATTGAAATAGGAAGAAATGGGAAAACAATTGTGCATTTCAGGTGAAGTGAGAAACCGTATAACAGGTTAATTTGGGTCAAGTATTAGGCGGTAAACAAAAAATTGTAGTGGTGTAAAAAAATGGCAAGTGTCCCCTAGTTATACTCCTTTATTAGTTTAAGAAGATTTCAGTTTTCATCTTTCTTCTTTTAAAAAGCTCATAATAAATTAATAATTAGGTTTAATTTTCAAATCCAATTAAAAAAAACAAACCCAAATAGGATAGCAAATCCATATAAAAAACCCAGATATTCTATTTTGGTTACTCTTCCTGTTTTTCTTCGTTCCCCCAATGTCTTACCAAGTTCTTTCTCTTTCTCAAGCTTTTGGTCAAAGATTCTTCGACCACTACCCCTCCAAAATCAGCTGTTTTTTTTTTTTTTTCATTTTCATCTGTATAGATAAAACATTAAAGGTTAGTCTTACTCTTTTTGTTCTCGTGTAGATCACAGCCGCTCCGGTCCTCTGATCGACTAGCAATTTTTGGGTCCGATTACCAGAAATATCATCGGCTGCCTTGCGCTCAATGAATAATCAATTTTTACAACATTGTCTAAATTCTGTTTAATAGATTTAACCGAATAAACAAACCGATTTAAGGAAAGTATGAAACCAATCATTGAAAACCGAATTCCAAATTCAGAAATATGGTTATGAACCGAACAAAAAACCAAATTCACAATTCAGTTTGGTTTTTTTGTTAGGGATGTGGTTCGGTTTTCTAAATGTTAGTCTAAATGTAACGATCGATTTTCAGTAATCGCACACGTTGATATAAACATTAATAAAATGATTGTGATTGTTACAAATAGAAAATATGCGAGAAATGATAAACATAGGCGAAAACCATGCGCAAAACGGAGTTACGAATTGTCCGGAATCGCGAGATAAAGAAAATTATTAAGACAATGTTTTGAAATGTTTCGCGGTACGCGAAGGATTCAGGAGCCCCTCTTCGCGGTACGCAAAGAACCCAAAATATCTAAGGATCCCGAATTGCTTCGCGGTACGCGAAGAGTCCTTGAACCCTCCTTCGCAGTACGCGACGGGTGAGACGGTTCAGCATATTCTTGATTTTATCAGCTTTCACGCAGGAAAATTTAATTTTTCCTTCTTCTCGAGCTTCTGCACCACAAACACACACAGACGAAATTTTGTGAACCAGCATGAGTTTTCAAACCACCAGAACGTCTGGGTCGGACCAGGGATCGTTTCTGCAAGTCTGGATCATCGTATTTCAATCAGAAATCCGTTCGAAGGGTAACAATTCGTTTTATCTCACTGATTTTAATAGTATATGGATTAAATTGAGTTTTGAGCATTATATGATGATTTAGGATGATTAGAAACGAAGAACTAGATGTTTTAACGGTGAAATCTTGATTTTGATCCGTTATGATGTCCGGTTGGTGTGAAAATCATATTATTGAATATGATAACCAGTGGGATGATTAAATCGTGGTTATGATGATTTTAGATCATTCTCTGGAATGATAGATCCAGTTCAAGTATTGATTAAATGTTTGAAATCGAAAGTTAATGATTTTAGCATGATATGCTAATTATAAATGATAACTTGACTTCTAAATGCCACACACAAATAAATGAGATTCAAATAAGTTTGAATCAGTATGTATCGGTGTTGGGAGTATTAAAACTAGTTGTATACGTGTGATTTACAACTAGGTGTCGGTAAAGGAAGTCAAGCAACATATTTCAAAATATGAAGTTTTGATAAGTTGAGTATGATTAAGAACATGTGTAGATTAATTTCTACACATGGGTTGTTTGATAAAAGCCTCAACGAGGTTTTGATAGAATATGAAAAGTAAAACAGGTCAAATGAATTAGATATATAATAACACAAGTTGTGTGTTCATGTTGTTAAATCCTGTTATATGTAAAAATATAATAGAAAGAGGAGGTGAATCTAATTCTAGAAGACCTGGGAAAGCATTGGAGATTTTTGATAGCTCTCCAAATCAAGGTAAGTCACCCGTTACTATTGAGTTTGTTTAATGTTGTGAAAATGAATGACATATACTGTGATCATGTGAACAAAACTCAATTGGTGATACACATGGATATGAACCATGTGATGAATGTGTGTAGGCAGTCACGGTTGCTTTAATTGATATTAATTCACATGAGTGTGGATAATATTGTTGAAAGTATGTTGAAATGGTTCACTTGAATGGGAACTAAGGAGGTGGTGGACAAATTAGTTGATCTACAATGATGTAGACAACTGTTTGTTATACGTAACTATAATTGATTCACAAAGTGTGTGAACAAATAATAATATAGTTACCTTTAATTGATTCACAATGTGTGTGAACATATGTAAAGGTGATAGACCTTATGTTGAATTTGAAGTTAGACACTAATATATGTTATTTGAAAATCACAATTGTGTGACTATTTGTTGTTTGTGTCTAATGTCGATTATATGTGTAAATAACACATGTAGTAAATTCTGTGTTTGTGGATTCTCAAGGGTGAGAACATAATTATATTAGTGAAAGTTTGAGTAATTCACAAAATTGTGAAAATTCAATAAGACACCTAAGTGTTTTTTTTGAATTTAATAGTGTGACACTCGTTTGGTAAATAGAAATAATGATACTTGATGACCTACAATTGTGTAGACAATTCTAATTGATTCACTTGAGATTGAACAATCAGTGTGTTGAATTATAATTAAATGATTCACAAGGTGTGTGAACATATGAATTGGGAGTATACTTGATTTAAACACAAGTGAACGTGTTCAAATTGTGTATAAGTTACCTAATTGATTGAACTTGTAGTTAAAGGACTGGGTGAGTCCACTGTCCACACTACAAATAATTGTGCATCTAGCATATATACATGATTTGTTGAGTTGGTTGATATGAATATAAATGATTGTGGTTATTGTTGTTGCATGATTCACAAGGTGTGTGAACATGTGGTGATCTACGAATGTGTAGATGTTAAATTGGTAAAATGCATGTTTTGATTCACAAGGTGTGTGAACAAATGGTGGATTGGTAATATGTATGCTTATTCACAACGTGTGTGAACATAAGACATACAATTCCAATGTAATAGATTCACAGGGTGTGTGAATAAATGGTGGATTGGTAATGTGTATGCTGATTCACAAGGTGTGTGAACATAAGACATACAATTCCAATGTAATAGATTCACAGGGTGTGTGAACAAATGGTGGATTGGTAATGTGTATGCTGATTCACAAGGTGTGTGAACATAAGACATACAATTCCAATGTAATAGATTCACAAGGTGTGTGAACAAATGGTGGATTGGTAATGTGTATGCTGATTCACAAGGTGTGTGAACATAAGACAAACAATTCCAATGTAATAGATTCACAAGGTGTGTGAACAAGTGGTGGATTGGTAATGTGCATGCTTTGATTCACAAGGTGTATGAACATAAAACGTGCAATTCCAATATAATTGATTCACAAGGGGTGTGAACAAAAGATGACCTACAAGAGTGTAGGCATATAAAAATTCAAGAGTCAAATTGTTTAATTCTGACTTTTGTTAAATATGATGCACAACTGGAATTTGTGTGCACATGTATGCGAGGTGTTAAATAATGATGATTGTATATGAGTGGGTGATTCATGGTTTTTGGGTGGAAACGACCCGTTAATAAATCGTTTTGTATGTGATTGAATGTTGTTACCAAATTATAATTGGGACAACAGTAGTGTATTCATATGGTGTTATGGAATACACTTGATGAAATAGTGGGGTAAACTTACTTAGTTCAAACGAACTAATGGTGATTTAAATGTGGTGTTTACAGGTACAAAAGAGTAAGGTGAACGGCAATGGTGATCGGGATCGAACAAAAAGATTTGAGTGGTGAATTGAAGTTAACTTGTTATAAGTATGTGGATATACTTTGACATGTTTTAATGTTTGAATGATTAAAAATGTGTGTTTACAAACAAAACACAAAAAGTTTTCTGGTACCTAAACAAAAATCTTAATTTGGTGATTTAAATGTCCGGAGGGGACAGAAAGTAACATGGGTGTTACACTAAACTTGTAATAAAAGGCTTAGTTAGTTGTGTTTCTTAGTTTTCAGTTATTGTTTGTTACACTGAATAGTAGACAGCTATAAATAGCTATGAATCAGTATTTGTACACAAGCAGATTAATAAAAGAAATCAAAGTGATCTATTTCAAAATTCTCTTTCAAATTAGCATAATCATATACCATCTTACCATTGGTATCATAGCTCTGTGTTCAGAACTCTCGAATTGCGCCCAGAATGATTGACGAAGATCGCGGAGAAGGTTTCAAGTCAGAAACCATCGATCGATTGATCCGACGGAATGGATCAAGAAGCGCCATTAACGTACCAACGAAGACGAAGAAGGCAAGTCATGAGAGAGGGAACCAATTCAGGCACAATCGTCACGATAAAAGAAAGTGGTACAGCCTCTCTACAATGTCTGATGCTCAATGTTAACAATTATAACATTTGGGCTATCAAACTGAAGGCGGTATTCAAAGTCAATGGAATTCTTGAAGCACTCGAACCCGGAATTGGTACGGCCGTGGATGCAAAGATGAATTATATGGCGGTCGCATTGTTGTATCAAGCAATACCAGAGGAGTTGGAGTTACAAGTTTCACAGTGCCAGACGGCCAAACAAATCTGGGAGGCCCTGAAGGTAAGGTTTGTGGGTGCTGATCGAGTTAGAGAAGCACGGCTACAGACCCTGTAATCAGAGATTGAATCCCTGAGGATGAGCAATAGCAAAGGCATTGATGAGTTTGCTAACAGACTAAGTCAATTGTTCAGCCTTGTATCCACTTTTGAGGATAGAACGCTCGTAAGAAAACTTCTGGGTTTAGTCCCAGAAAGATTCTTGGCCATCGTAGCATCGATCGAACAATTTGCAGACCTGAACGTGATGTCCTTTCACGAAGCAATTGGGAGGCTTAAGGCCTTTGAAGAAAGAACAAGAATGAAGGAGAAGCAGCCTAGTTCCAAGCTCGAACAACTGCTACTAAGCTACGATTCGAAGGCCTGAATCTAGTCAAGGGGCTGCAAGAGGTGCCGGGAGACAAGGCTCCAAGGGACGGGGCAGAGGTAGAGGCCCGGTTGGTAGAGGAAAGGGCCTAGATCAACCCTCCACGAGTTATCAAACAAGAAAAATCAAAGACAGGACGTAGGTAAAGTGCTTCCGGTGTGACACAATGGGGCACTATGCCTCTGAATGCCCCACGAGACCAAAGGAGGAAGCAAACCCCACCGAAGCCAAGGAAGACGGACCAACATTGATGATGGCACTAGCCATGTTCTCGAACGAAGAAAGGGTACTTCCAAAGAAGTACATCACGGCAGAAACGGATCTGTGGTTTCTGGACAACGAAGCTAGTAATTATATGACCGGAAATAAAGATTTGTTTGCTGATTTGATAGAAGGGTGAATGGGAAGGTCCGGTTTGGAGATGGTTCCTGTGTAAGCATAGAAGGAAAAGGGAATATAGTACTGGAATGTAAAACTAGAGATCAAAGGATATTATCGAAGGTCTATTACATTTCCGCCCTGAAGAGCAACATAATAAGCTTGGGCCAATTGACTCAAATTGGTTATGAAGTATGGATGAAGGAAGAGCACATGTGGGTATTCGAAGGAAATGGCACCCTGTTGATGAAGGTGCCAAGATCCTCTAATAGACTGTACAAGATAACACTCAAGGTGGTGCCACTAGTTTGTTTACTCTCAAGTATGGTTGATCATGTAGCCTGGTTTTGGCACGCTTGCCTTGGCCACTTGCAACAAAAGAATTTGCTCAAGGGGTGCCAAAGATCACTCATCCTTCCCAAGTGTGATTGTTGTTTAGCAGGAAAACAAACACGAGTACCTTTCCCAAGACGGACACGATTCAAGGCTGAAAGCCCACTGGACCTTGTGTACGCTAATGTGTGTGGGCCGATACAACCAGAGACATGGAGAGAACACGTACTTACTCCTAATAGTCGATGACCACAGTAGATACATGTGGCCATATCTCATCCGATCCAAGGCACATGTGTTCGAGCGGTTCAAGGAATTCAAGGAATCCATTGAATTGGAACTTGGCAAGAAAATTAAAGGGCTCAGATTTAATAATGGAGGTGAGTTTAATTCCAAAAACTTCAGAGACACATGCTACAAGACAGGGATGCATCATCAGTTAACAGCTCCCTACTCTCCACAACAAAACGGAGTTGTGGGGAGGAGGAATAGGATTGTTATGAGCATGACTCAGTGTCTGCTGAAGGCTATGAACCTGCCACAAGATATGTGGGGAGAAGGAGTGAGCCATGCAGTCTACATTTTAAAAAGAACTCCAACAAAAGCCATAGAAACAACTCCTTAAGAAGCTATTAAAGGAAGAAAGCCTATCTTGGAGCATCTAAAGGTGTTTGAGTGTGTTGGATATGCAAAAGTGTTAACAACCAACTTGAAAAAGTTAGATGACCGAAGCAAGAAGCTCATACACCTGGGATGTCAACCGAAAACCAAGGCATACAGGATGTTTGATCCTGAATCCAAGCGAATCCATGCTTCACGAGATGTGAAATCTAATGAGTCGAAGCCATGGAATTGGGAAAGGAAAGAAGAATCTCTTGGTCCGGAATGGACATAATTTCTTGTTCATACATAAACAAGAAGAGGGGAAGTATAAAGTCACAGCTTAGATCAGGATCCAAATGGTTTGGCTCAAGGCCATACAGTTTAGGAGAATGAAGATGAAAATGAAATGGAGTCAGTATGGAGTAGCCCAGAGTCCACTGCAAAGGAACGAAGTCCGATTCTGACAAGAAACTCTGATGATAAAGATTACTTGTATGATCCAACAAGGGCTGCTGATGAAAGATATGATCATACACCACTCAGAGGATCAGAAGATTTAGAAGACATCTATGAAAAAACTCAGGGCTCACAGCTCTTGCTTTTAGAAGGATGCAAAGGGTGTAAAAGAGTGGGAAAAAGCTATGGCAGCTGAAATCAGATCTATTGAGAAAAATAAGACCTAGGAGCTTACTGAAAAGCCGAATGGTATAACATCAATAGGCTTAAAGTGGGTATACAAGGTTAAAGAGATGTATCGGGAGAAGTAATAAGGCACAAAGCCCGGTTGGTTGCTAAAGGATATGTGCAACAACATGGGGTGGATTTCGAGGAAGTGTTTGCTCCTGTAGCAAGGATCGAAACGGTGAGATTAATTCTTGTTGTGGATGCTCAGAGGGGCAGGTGGGTTCACCATATGGATGTCAAATCAGCATTTTTGCATGGAGACTTGAAGGAGTTGGTTTATGTGACTCAACCTGAAGGATTTGTTAAGAAAGGGGTTGAACAGAAGGTCTACAAACTGTCGAAGGCTCTATATGGGCTCAAGCAAGCACCTAGGGCTTGGAACACCAAGCTAGATGGTGTTTTGAAGGAATTGGGTTTCAATAAATGTAAATTTGAGCCAGCTGTCTATAGGAAAGGTTCCAAGGAAGAAACTTTGATCATTGGGGTATATGTTGATGATTTGTTAATTACGGGGGGTTGTCCTAAAAAAATCAAAGAGATAAAGAAGAAAATAGAGGAACGATTCGAGATGACAAATCTGGGACTATTATCTTATTATCTAGGAATACAGGTGACTCAAAACCATCAAGGAATCAAGCTTCAACAAACCAATTATGCCAACAAGATTCTGGCTGAAGCAAGATTGAGTGATTGTAATGTGACAAAGTTCCCAATGGAGCCTGGGTTAAAGCTATCGAAGAATGATGAAAGTGAAGAAGCTGATGCAACTCAATTTAGGAAATGGGTGGGTTGCTTGAGGTATTTGATTCACACGAGGCCTGATTTGAGTTATTTAGTGGGATATGTTAGTAGATTCATGCATGCGCCAAAGCAAATACATGTGCAAGCCTTGAAACAAATCTTGAGGTATTTGAAAGGAACAACCAAGTTGGGGTTGTTGTATCAGCGAGGAGGAAGTAGTGTCTTGCATGGGTATGGCGGTAGTAGCTTTTCAGCATATAGGGATGATGGAAAAAATACCACTTTTTCTTCTATGGATCGAGGCCGATAACGTGGAATTCTCAAAAACAAGCTACTGTAGCCTTGTCGTCCTATGAGGCAGAGTTCATGGCCGCTTCGACTGTGCTTGCCAAGCCATTTGGTTAAAGGGTTTACTGGCAGAGATCACAGGGACGAAAGAAGATCACGTGGAGATCATGGTGGACAACAAGTCTGCAATTGCGCTTATTAAAACCCAGTCTTCCATGGGCGCAGCAAACATATCGATATGCGTTATCATTTTCTCAGAGAAAGTGTTGAAAAGGAACATATAAGGATCGAGTATGTAAGCAGTGAAGAACCAAAAGCTGATATTCTCACTAAAGCCTTGCGCAGATTGAAGTTTGATGAAATGAAGAAAAAACTGAGGCTGAAGGAGATTATAAGCTTAGGGGGTGAAATGTTAGTCTAAACTTGTAATAAAAGGCTTAGTTAGTTGTGTTTGTTAGTTTTATGTTATTGTTTGTTACACTGAATAATAGACAGCTATAAATAGCTGTGAATCTGTATTTGTACGCAAGCGGATTAATAAAAGAAATCAAAGTGATCGATTTCGAAATTCTCTCTCAAATTAGTATAATCAGATACCATCTTACACTAAATGCCCCTGCCTTTAACTAAATACAAAGTTAATTTAATCCATATAACTATTTTTACAATATTGATATTAAGACCCTTGTATTTATTTTAAACTTTCAGAAATAATCACTGTTTTACACTTGACAAAATAAGCATTCTTTGCAACTAGAAGGACCTATAATTTCAAATCTAATGCAGAAAAATAATATATATATATATATATATATATATATTATAATAATAATAATAATAATAACAACAACAATAAAATCAAAAAAAAAAAATAATCAAGTTGTTGGTACATTTTTTAACTCACAAATGGCAATTGCAATTGGTTGACAACACACCCTTGAAAAAAAAAAAAAGGGCAACCCCCCACATTAATTCTCTTAATACCTACCGCAATGACAAACTTATCTAAGCACTCCAACAGTCACAACATGGTACCATCATAAGAAAATATATACTTACCAAAATTAACAAATGTTGTCCGTCCACCGTTTAACCAATCCCAAATTCAAGTATTAAATCACTCGATCTACTCAAGTTACTCTTTTCGGGTCACGAGCTGCAGCAAGATGATCCTGCAAACCATAATGAAGTTAAAGATAACAAAGATTACTGTTGTGAAATCAAACAAACTTAAAGATATGAATGCTTACAGAAATGAAATCAAATGCTTTAGTATCATCTTTCTTTGAACCGTTCATTGTTGAAGTAGGAGTTTGACTTGCAATAATTGGATTAAAAATATCTGGAAGAGCTGAAGAACTACTTGCTGGACCAAGATTTTGGGACTGCAAGCGATTCATTGTGGATAAAAATTGCTGCTGGGCAAAAAGGTTACTCATGGCAGCATAATTATTAATCTGTTGAGAACTAAATGCCATAGGATTCAACATCATAGGAAACATAGGATTTGGATTCACTCCATGTCCCTGAAATTGAAGCATGTTACTCAGAACATCATTCATCTGCGGGTTAAATTTAACTGTA
Source organism: Mikania micrantha (assembly GCA_009363875.1). NCBI lineage: Eukaryota > Viridiplantae > Streptophyta > Magnoliopsida > Asterales > Asteraceae > Mikania > Mikania micrantha. The sequence goes on along the minus strand of SZYD01000418.1, from coordinate 4,963 downwards.
GAATCTGAAAACATTGTTTCTAGTGATTCCTTTTGAGTGGTCTCATTCTGTGATGGTGATGACTCACTTTCAGCTACAGATAAACTAGCCATCAAACCGTTGACACTATCTTTAGAGCCAAATAGATCAAACAACTCTGATTGACTTTCACTTGATTTGTCAACAGTAGCCAATCCTGAAAAGATATCGACGGATTGATGTTCTTCCCTAATGTTTTGGCCATGAAATGACACGTCAGCAAATGGGTCATCATTGTTTGCAGATTGACTGTTGTGTGCATCAGTGCTCGAATCACCGAAAAAATCATCCATCAGAGACGTGGTTGATGCTGATACAGATGCAATATTCTCATTTTCATTCTCGTTGGTGTCTATTAAATCAGGCATCTGAATTTTGGGTTTCTCTGTTTCCAAATTTTTGTCTTGATGAGTCATTGTGCTACTACTTTGCTCTCCCGTGAGAAGGCTCAGCAACTGGTGATCGTATTTAAAGAAGAAACCAGATTGAGAGTAACATTAATTGTTTTGTTAGACATCATTTAAAAAATTAGTAAAATGCATAAAAATTTGTAAGTGTGTTGTTAGATATCAGTTTATATCTTGGTCGTGTTTTTATTCTGTAATCTGCTTTGTATTCTTCTGTTTTAGTTTGATGCTATTACATGTTTCTCTACGTGCGTTACATTATTTGTTTGTATGTATATGCTATGTCTATGTATATGCTAATAAATCATAATAATAAATAATTCTAAGTAATGTGGCATATCTGAGTTGAAGGGTCTCGATAAAAGCATCATTTGTATTCCACTGGGATAGAGGTAAGGTTTGCCTTCATCTCATCCCCCAAACCTACTGATAAGTGAGACTTTACTAGGTGTGTTTGTTTACTGTAATACCTTATTCGCCTTTTCCCGCACAGAAGCTTGGGGAGATTCAGAGCATTTAGCCACACTGTCTATATTTTCAGTGAAGTATGAAGCCACCATGAGAAAATGGTCATCATCTTTCTTCCTCAAGATTGCTTCAAGAACATATAATCCTCTCACACAGATCTGACATGATTATCAACCAAGTAGGAAAAGGAAAAAAAAAAATCTGTAATTTAATAAACAGAAAATTTTAATTTTTTTTCTTCTAACATGAGAAAAATAACCTGTTGCTTGTTCAAAATAATATTCAAAACAATAAAACTAACTATGAAATAAAAGGAAATTAGAAATAATTTTTTGAGTCAATAAATCAACCTAGAGTCCTACATGTGAGAAAATGAGTGGTTTGGGTAACAAGTTGGATTGGATTGTTTGAATGCTTGGGCAACTATCAACCTGTTTGACCCATTACCTTTTAACCTTAACTTTTTTTATTATCCAAATCAACCAGCACAAAAGTAAATGGGTTGAAATTGCCCCCTCTTGAAGCTATATTAACCTATAAAATTTAGGGTCAATTACACATATCCCCTGGTACATATTAACCCAATCATAAAACTAAATTACATATTTCCCCTTTTTAAACCAAATATATTACATATTTATCCATTTCATAAAAAAAATTATGTATTTCCTATTTTACCCTTAATGAACTAACTAAAAATAATTTACATATTTCTCCTTACTAAGGGGCCATTTTGTAACATGGGGATATTTGTAATTTTAGTTTAACATTTGGGATATATGTAATTTTGATGTTTAATAAGGGGATATATGATATTATCCTAAAATTTAAAAGGCTATGACAGCACACTTACCTGCCACATATGTGATTCAAGCTTTGCTTCAAGTGCATGGCTTAAAGCTAATGCATCCAATTTAGAGGCCTCGATCAAAAACACCTGAAGAGCATCGCGAGTTGGTTGTAGCCGAATTCCACCAGATGTGACAATGGTCTCCAGCAATCTCTCTTCGCGGCTCTTCATACCCGAATAACGTGAACCCGGACATGAACCACCACTTGAATTATCTGTCTGGCTTGTTTTGACCTCTTGACCCCACGGTCCTGACACTTCTGTTGGCAGCTGGGTAGAAGGCAAGGCACCATTGTAACTAGTTTCATTAGTCAATGATCTTCTTAGATTCGGACTCTTGTAAGTCCCTGTACCATTATTCTTGTTTTGGGTTTGAGTTTGTGTTAAATTATTCAATCCTTGTTTAATCGTTGCACTTCCAATGCCAACCACCTCATTAAGAAATGACTTCTTATCATCGGATGGATGGTCAAAGTTTGTATTTCCAAATCCTTGTATTCTTTGGGTGAGACCTTCATTAGGTGGTGGCTTACTGGAGTCTTCTCCAGAAAATAGAGCTGATAAAGCTTCTTGGGCAGTTTCCCTAACAGATTTATTAAGGGCATCACCCTTTAATGGGTCGGGATGACCTTTGTGGTGAATTAGTTGACGGATGGCAACAGAGTTTCTTTGCATCTCTCTTTTAAAATCCGCTCCAGACTTTCCTACTGCATACTTGATCACTCTCAACGCTACAAATAAAAATTACACAAACACTTTGTATAAATTAACAATAAATAATAGAGTATGAATGTATAGAAATCCTGAAAAAAAAATGTATTTCTTAATTTAAATTGACCAAGCTTTGTTTCCAATTCCATGTCATTAAACCCTAAATTGATTATAATTTATCAACTAGATAAATGATCAATGATAGATTCTATGATACTAGAGGAGTAACAAGATGCCTTTAAGCACAAAGGCTTACTCATCAGTCGGTTAAAAATCAAGTATCTTTCCTATAACTGTTGGAACCTTGATTGTTTAACCCAAATTAGAAAGTTTATGGGTTGTTTATGTAAATAGGTCGAACTATGCTTTCGTGTTTATTATGTAATATGTAATATGTTTAGGGGCATATTATGTCAAGTAAGAATCTTTGTAACTGTGGTTAGGTTATATAAACCAAGCATGGTTTCCAGTAATTGATCGATCGAACATATATTTCAAAGAAAGTATAAGTATTTGTTCTTGTTCTTCTCAACTTTGATTTCTTGATTATGGATGTTTGTCCAATGATTCAATAATAACTTTAGTGAGGCCAACAGTGAGAAGGACACACAATGAATGTTGGGGGGCCATATAGTACCGCAAACAACCAAGTTCAAGTCGTTGGGTTAAATCTACATATATTTAGGTAATTTTACATTCATCTTAATACCTTAAGATTTAGGATTTATCTCAATACCAAGTTCGCTAATGCTACTTCTCCTCAGTTTACCCGAATGACTGTTTTGAGTCTTTTGACCCTAAAACAACCAATATGATCATAATCATTGTATGAGTCAAAGAAGAGAACTCAACCCAAAAGCCTTGTCTGATTGAGTTATAAACCACGCATCATTTGCCTATACAACCGATGTGACACAAGTCTACTACCTTGCAATGGTATCGATCCGTAACAATTGACCATCCAGGCCATAGTTGGCTCTGATACCACTGTTACAATCCAAACAGGAGAACTAGTCTGTAAATGTACCTTTTGTTTAACAATGGAGAGACTTGTGTTGCAGACGCTTAAATATAAATCAGATACTTCTTTGACGATTGAGACATGAGAAGAACGAAGAAGCTCGCAAATTTCTTCCAATTTATAAACAGGAGTGACTTTATCTTCATCAGAAGTCGCTGAATCGATCATCTTGACCTGCAGTAGGATTCCACAGCTCTCCGGCTCTGTATCCATTTCTGATTCCGAATTTGATCCTCTCTAACGCAAAAAACGGTAGATACCAACCCTAATTAAACTGCAGAAATCAAATCGTTTGTTGGTAACTGGTTTGATGCAATGATTCAATGGGTATGATGTTAGTTGACATCAAATTGTAAAGATTAGGGTTATTTGGGGAGATTGAAATGAGGGAGGGTCTGATGGAAATATCATTGAACAGCTTGTAAGGCATGCAAACACTTATTCTGGAGTGCTTATTAAAGTAAAAAATCATAATAATTTGTTAAGATTGTGATTATAAACGCACTCGAGTAGGGAACATGGGTCGTAATATATTACATCTTTTTTTTAACAGCTAAACGAGTTCTCGGACCTAACAACCCAGCGCGTGCGACCACAGACCGCTACCAACCCTCGAAAATGTTTAAAGCCGAGCGTTGACGAGTGTCGAATCGAGAACCGTCACACCATCCAGGAGAAAACTCACACTGAGAAAACCCATATCTCTCCCAGAACATATTTTTGCTCAGGCAAGACTCGAACCTAAAACCTTCCATTGCTGATGGTCAAGAAGTACCACTACGCTATAAGCTCAATGATTAATATATTACATCTTTTCGTTTTGTCATGCAGCTTAAGTTAAATTTGATCTTGTCTGTGTGCTTGATACGTTAAAAATTATTTGTACGGTTAAAAAAATAATTTTTAAATTTATTTATTTACATAATTTAACATATATTTTCAAAGATAATTGATAAATCATGTTTTTTTTAAATTAGTTAAAGTAATTAAATAAAAGAAAACATTCATTTTGGTAAACTAGCATGATACCCGCGCGATTACAGCGGGAAATGCAACATATAAGTTGGGTGATTTTAAAGATTTGTTTGGTTTTGTTTGAGCCATAACCATAACAAAAACTTTTTTTAATTTAATAGTTAACGAAAAATGACTTTAACTTCAAACATAAAAAGTCAAATGACCAAAAATGCTAAGAATTGATTCAATTGTTTTCAGGGGTTTTTCTTTTATAATCACTCTATCTTACTTAAAAAACTTAGACTACCAATGTAGGACAAAGTGAAAGAGAAACAAACATTTAGGTTAGATTTAAAAACTGGTACAATATATTTTAAGAGATTTAGTTAAATTACTATTATTCTCTTTTTAATATGTATTATATAGTAGTATAGATAAGTTTTCAACTACACTTATTTGGTAAATATTTTTCTCAACTAACTCATTTTGCTTTTTATAATCATATTATTATCATATTTATAAACCATTATT
>SZYD01000417.1:0-85477 GCA_009363875.1 Mikania micrantha | reverse complement strand
TAGAAAATTTGACATATAACTTCTCCTTCGGAGAGTCTCAAGTACCTCCCGTAAGTGACAAGCATGATCACTTTCTTTCGGAATAAACAAGAATATCATCAATAAAAACGATAACAGATCGATCTAACATGGGACGACACACCCGATTCATTAAATCCATGAATGCAGCTGGTGCATTAGTCAGCCCGAATGACATGACTAAAAATTCATAATGACCATATCGGGATCAAAACGCTGTTTTAGGAATATCTTCTTCCCTAACTTTAGTTTGATGATAAACCGACCTAATATCAATTTTAGAGAACCAAGAAGCCTCTTGTAACTGATCGAAAAGATCATCAATACGTGGCAATGGATATTTGTTTTTCACTATCACTTTATTAAGCTCTCGATAATCAATACACATACGAAAACTTCCGTCCTTCTTTTTCACAAAAAGAACAGGAGCACCCCAAGGCGAAATGCTTGGGCGAATAAAACCTATATCGAGAAGGTCCTGCAATTGAGTCATCAACTCATGAAATTCAGACGGTGCTAAATGATAAGGAGCTTTTGCTATAGGCTTGGCCCCTAGAATAAGATTGATTCTAAACTGAACATCTCTATCAGAGGGGATTCCCGGTAAATCATCCAGAAAGACATCAGGAAAATTCCTAACAATCGGGACATCCTCTAATTCCTTTACTGACTTCTCCGCATCAATAACATAAGCTAAGAAGGATTGGCCCCCATGATTCATATACTTCATGGTTTTGACCAAAGAACACAAAGCAACCTCTCCATGTTTTTCTCCTTGAATGGATAATTCATAACCACTCAGGGTTATCAATTGTATAACTTTGCGATCGCAAAGAATATTGGCTTTATATGAAGATAGCCAATCCATTCCAATAACAACATCAAACTCCCCCAAAACCATGGGTATTAAATCAACAACATAATCCTCGTTATTGATCGTAAGCTTACAGTTTCGATAAATATCAAACACAAGAAAATTCTTAGAATCAGCAACCTCTACTTCTAATGGTACAGGCAATTTCTAAAACAAAAGATGGATGATGTACAAATTTTATAGACACAAAGATCTATTGGCTCCGTAATCAAATAACACATAAGTAGGTATTGAATTAACAAAGAAGGTACCTGTCACTACATCTGACGTGACTTTAGCCTCCTCTGCAGAAATTTGGAAAGCTCTCCTCTTTTGCCTTGAGATTTAAACGATCAGCCATCATCACTAATCGTGTTGCCCTCTTAAGTTCAGGACACTCACCCTCCTATGTCCTGGCTTATAACATTATAGCACAGACTAGGAGAGTTCAAACACTGGGTTGCCAATGTCCCGGCTCCCACATTTAACAGACAACAGGCCTAGCACGACACTCACCTGCGTGCATCCTCCCACAGTTGGGACAAGGTTTAGGAAAGACAGGCTTTTTAAAACGATTTAACATACTTTGCCTTTTTAGATGGACCTGTGTCTGTGTCCGCCTTTCGTTTATATCTCCCGATCTTCTTACCGTTTAAAACTCCAATTCTCGTTCCCGAGCACAATTAATTAACTCGTTAAGTGTCTCACACTTAGAAGGCATGAGGAATTCTCCGTACTTCGTGTTCAACATAGTATGATACCGGTTTATCCACATTCTTTCAGTCTAAAGAAGATCCGGACAAAATTTAGCTTTATCGAAGAAAATGGCAGTGATGGCATCAATACTTTCATCTTTTTGCTGTAGACGAAAAAACTCCTCAGTAATACGATCAATAGCAGCTTGAGGACAAAACCGATTCAAGAAGAGTTCTTTAAACTGGCCCCACGTCAGCCCTTTCATCATCCCCCTGCCCTTTTCCTTCCTCAACAACTCCCACCAATCTTTGGCACGATCTTTTAACTGATTGCCAGCAAACATGACCTCATCAGCCGGGTCACAATGGCTAGTTTCAAACGTACCTTCAATATTAGATATCCAACGCTGGCTAATCAAGGGATCTACCTCCCCTTAAACTCCAGCTGGCTTACAAGCCATAAATTCTTTAAAAGTAACTTTATTAGAAGATTGTTTCTTCATTTCTGCTCCAGCTTCAAAATCAGCCAACTCTTGATGAAGGAACTCTTTTAATGAAGACTTAATTTCATCAATATATGTGGGCAAAGCAGCTTGAAAAGCCTTTGCCACCTCTTCCTTCACCATTACTTGAGTTTAGTGAGTTCCACCTTCTCACTGCTACTACTTCCACCATAAGTATTTTCATCAGCCATTCGTGGCTGAAATCATATAATTAAACAATCAGTCTCATATATTCACAATACTTAAATAATCTTGTACTTATATAGTACATAATCACCTTACCTAATATTCAAAATCATGATACAATCTGACTTAATTATGGAAACGGTTATGTCCTAAACATCTCATTATACTGGCCAGGCATAATAATATGTTTATCACACACTCGTACCCTTAATTTCATCATTTCATTTCATAATTGAGAAGTTCGGTTAACACAATTTATACACACAACAATGTGTACCTATACAATTCAATACATAATTACTGACCTCATACCTCCGGCTTAATGATCGAGGCTGCAATCAAACGTTTACTCACATATCAAGAGCATAAGATTTGAGTTCAAGTGTGTTTCTAACACTTGAATTCCTCAAACCATTGCTCTGATACCAGCTTTGTAACCCCTTATTACTATTCAACCAATTTCAAATAATATCAGAGTTGGTCCCAGCAATTTTTTTTCATTTTCAAAACCTTGTTTGACCTTCTTTATTTAATAACATTAAACAAGATTTAACGCAAACATAAACGTGTCACACTTTTAACAATACTTATTTACATAAGTAAGTTTAACCCAAAATTTCAAACGTTCGCAACAAGGTTTGTTCGTTCGATTCCCTGTAACATCAGTGCCGGAGCCGTACCGGAACAGTGATCTTAAACAGTAACATGAACAGTAAATAGGTACGAACTACATACATTTCAGTGCGTTTCATATTCATATCAATTGTCATCATCATTTTGTGTTATCAATCAACAAGTCCAGAAACATTTAACAGAAACAAAGTTCAGAACTATGGTTCTTGAGTCAGATAAATATCTGACAACACAAAATCATCATGGGATTATCTGATAGGATTTATTATGTATAAACGTATGTGGGGATTTACAGAACAAAACAGAATGGATGTTGTTATGTGAATGCTAAATTGACGAATTATTCGTATGGGTGACGATCTGTAGGAATATATCCGAAGGTTTAACGTTCTGAATAATATCCAATAATTAGAAAACAATATTGAAAAAGTTATCGTCGTGTTCGTACGAGTGAAGATTCGAACGAATACGCGCGACGACCGTACGATTCAATTTAAACAGTTAATAAAATATTTTTAAATTCAAAATAATTAAAAGATATTATTTAATTTATTAGGAATCACAACTTGAATTAATTTTATAAATTCTATTTTATAATACGTATCGTTTTGTACGAAAACTACGCAAAACTGGCATTTTTCGGGAAACCGAACGAGACTGACCTACCGGGTAGTTCGATCATTAAATGAAGGCATTTAATGACCCAACCACCATCACCAACCTTCATTTTTCATTGAAGGTTCGTCACCCGCACCCACACCACTTTTTCTCTCTAAAGTTCCTCTTTCTCTCTACAAATTCGTGGCTATTTCTTAGTGGATTCGAGCATATTGGCATCAAAACGTTCCTCTTGCTGCGTAGATCAAGAAAGTGCAAGGATTTTAAGCTTTCATCCGTCATCTTGAGGTAAAACTACAGTTTAAATTCGGTTTAGTATTGCATTTCACGAACCATGTAGTTCTCGTTGTGTTTACCGACTTAGACACATAGAAAACACCTAGATAAAACATTGTAATCGATTAGGAAGCCCTATAAACTAACTTCTAACAGGTTCTGATCGATGGGGAGGATGATTTGATACAGGTTCGTGGATGGTGTTAGGCGGGCGAACCTTGTTGGGCTGGTGAAAGATCAGTCGAACCAACATCTAGAGTGCCGAACCCTGGAAGCCGAACCCTGCGAACCTGACAACATACCAGCCGAACCCTGGCTCACTGTCAGCCGAACCCTGACCCACTGCACCGAACCTGTGGTCACCAGCCTGCCAACCGAACCCTTGGAACGAACCTTATGATTCACCGAACCATCTCCTTGATACCGAACCCTGGGAGTCACGAACCATCTCTGCCGAACCTAATAGGTCACGAACCTTTAACCCTAGTCGAACCTTATGTAGCGAACCATGGGGCGAACCCTATCTCCTTGAACGAACCCAAGTCAGCCACGAACCTGGAACCAGCCACAGCCATCAAGGCCGAACCTTAAGGGTTCGTGGGTGTTAAGTTGTAGCCGAACCTAAGAAGGTTTCTAAAAAGGTTCGCTGCTTCTTGGGTGATACCAAACCTAGTTGTTATAAAAACCCTTAGTTACTAGTGTGCATGGGGGTTTAGATACGTATACATGCATAAGATAAAGCGTGTGTGTGCATGGGAATGATAAGGAGCATTCAATTTCATGCAAGCTTGCGTTATTATCGACTAAGGGATCATTGACAATAACAAAGATATTTTTTTAGGTCAAGTGTTGGTTTAAAGTATTAACACTAACCTAGGGAAAAACAATAGTATGGATAGTTAACCTAAATAATTGGTTATCTATATCAAATTGTTCAAAGGACTTGGTTGAGATCAAATGGAAATCAAAGATAATCAAGTGGGCCTAAGTGGGCCCAATGGGCCTAGTTAAGCTCACCACATGATAATCGTAAATTTAAGTTAAGATAACTATATTTAAATAAACGAACATGATTTATAAACCTTGTCAAATTAAAATAAAGGAATTTCTAAACTAAAGGTTTAACTTAAAATTAAATTGTTTAAAGCATATGATTGAAGATTTAACTAATTATGGGCTATGGGTCACCAATGGGTAATTAAGTTAGATTAATTAGAGTAGATCATAGAAGCAATTAGTATTTAGGACACTTAGTTACACACACTAAGACCAAACCCTAGATACAACGACATATACGTATGCTTATAGTATTCGAACTCTTCTTAAAATAACTCAGGAACTGAAGATACTTAGTCTACAAACAAGAGTGCGCATTCTGTGATAGTACATTAGACATCAACACATGTGAGTTCATTGCCCCTTTTCTAAACTTTTTGTTTTAAAACGCGAGGCTGAGAAGCATGCGTAAACTATTTATCTAAATTGTTTACTTAAAAGCTTTTAAATTCTATATGTTTTACATGTATGATTGATATCCTAGATCATGTCTAGGTAAGATTTATGCAGGTTTTTACTACGGTTATCTACTTATACTTTAAGTGGATAATTGGGTTAAACTAAACATTTCAACGAAACAAACGAAATTATTTTGACGAATCAAGTGTGTCATTTCAACGAATCAAACGAAACTATTTTGACGAATCAAGTGTGTCATTTCAACGAAACAAACGAAACTATTTTGACGAAGCAAGTGCGTGAGTTCAACGAATCAAACGAATCAATAAATCATTTTCAGGGGAAAGTCTGGGAAATATCAAAGATAACACATGCCAACGAAACAATACGAAACAAGGGACGAATCAAGTACGAAACAAGAAATCCTACAATTCAAGAAGTCCTAGCTAGACCGTTTGAGTTGTAGGTCATATGTTTGATGATATTTACAGAATCCCCTAACTACTAAGAACCTTGATTGCTAGACTAGTCCACTCGAGTTGACCAAGGCCCAATCTTTAGGGCTTAGATTTTATTAAATGTTTATTTATTTATTTAATTAAGCATTTACTTAACAGTTTTCTACAATTACTGTGGTTGATCATTATTGTGATGAACTTAAGGAATCAACATAGATTCCAGATTATTGTATTTACAGCAACAATGAACAGAAGAATCATTTGGGTTAATGGTAAGGGTGAAATGCTTAATTTTCATGAACAACAATATGTTAAGCAATCTGGTATGTGGTGGGATAATGGCTGGGAGGGCGGTAAGTTCAACCCTACATATGCCCAATATATAAGCATACTTGATTGGATAACATAGGTAGTTGTTGATGAGGTTAAGGTTGTCACTTCGGGGAAATCAATGTAAACATTTTCAGTGTGATTAAAGGTTAAGAGTCATGTGTCATGGAATCAAAGTAGTGGAGTGAAATGCTTAGTTATCATCAGGAACAATATATCAAGTAGTTAAGTATGTGGTGGGACGGTGGATGGGCGGACGGTAAGTTCGACCCTACATATGCCCTATATATAAGCATACTGAACTGGATGGTATAGGTGTTTAATGGTGAGGTTAAGGTTGTCATTCAGGTTATTCAAACTCATTTTATAAAAACTATATGAACTAACCAACCATGTGTTGACTTTATTTTTGTATGACTTCTCAGGTGACGAACAGGTCAATTAAGAAGCTTATGCTTTTGGACTAGGACTTCAATTAGAAGACTTAGTATTTTTGGACCTGCATACTTTTGGAACATCATTATACAAATATTTTGTATATCTTGTGCAGTTACAAGATAGATATTTTATGATGTTTATGCTAGATTTACATTGTTAAATTATGAACGATACGGATGTAATTTAACTTTGTAATTCTATTCTATTTAGCATTTATCATTTATATCATGTGCAATGCAAACAATCTGATCACTTTGATTATCACTCAAGATATCACGCCCCGGGAACCTTTCGCCCGACGGGGACTCCGATCCAACCCCGCCGGCTCGGGGTGTGACATTCCCAGTCCACCTCGATCTTTATAGCCAGATCCATCATGTTTGACCTACAAACATCACACAAAAAATCTCATTAGTACATAAACACTAAGTAAGTAAACCCCATTGGTTTCGCACAACAAAATGTAAAAATACATTTTTCACAATCAAAATTCAAACTAAGTCATTTCTATTCAAATTGACTCTCACAATGTAATAATATCATATTACCAATCATCAACTATTGCTCACAATAGTTTAATCAAAATTACACTATGGTGTTCACATTCCTGTGCTTCCACCATATATATTTGTCAGCACCTCTGACTATTCACAGATTTGTGATATCATAATTAATTTAAGTCTTGAGATGTTCACCCACCGGTACTTCCATCCAAGACAATTGCCAGCACCTCTGGCTATCCACCATTGTGGAGTCATAAATAATTCAAGTCTTAAGATGTTCACCCATCGGTACTTCCATCTAAGACAATTGCCAGCATCTCTTGCTATCCACCATTGTGGAGTCATAAATATTAAGTCTTAAGATGTTCACCCACCGGTACTTCCATCTAAGACAATTGCCAGCACCACTGGCTATCCACCATTATGGAGTCATAAATAATTCAATCAAATTACTATGAGGTTCACCCACCGGTACTTCCATCATAGAATTCTCACACTTTTATTCACCAAGGTATTGGATTTATCATAGGTTGCTGAACTTTTATTATTCAACATTCCCCTATCACTAATGCCATATTTATCATACAATTTATTCAACAACAAATTCAATGTTTATTATGTGATGTCATAGTTGTGGGATTACTTACCTTGATCAGATAGGAGATTAGCAACTGCAGGCTCTTTTCCTGCTCTATGACTAGTGCTTTGACTTCCACTATCACCACCTAGTTGCAAAATACATATACAACTAGTTTCAACACGTATAGCACATACGATCAAGTTTCACACACTTGACTGATTTGATTTCCTGAAAGTCCAATTATCACAGAATTGACTCTATCTTACACTAGTTAGCAAGTTTTAGTCAATTATTACAAATAATTATATTTCATGCTTCCCTTAGGCATTTCATCAAATAACTGATGTTCATTATATTAGTTACGATCTTTAATCACTTCTTTTAATAAAAATTCATTCATGATCATAACCAGTTATAATTTTAATATCAATTCCTCACAAACCAATATTTAATCAATTGATCATAATCCATATTTTTTTTAAAATCATACTCTACCCATCCTACTAGTTATCATATTATGATATGGGTTTCATAACCACCGGACATTATACCGGCTTCAAAACGAAGATTTCACCATCAAAATATCAAGTTATTCGTTTCTAACAATCCCTATTTATCAACTAGGCAATAATTAATACCCATAATCGTTGTATTATATTCAAAACTATATTTAATCCACATAATATCAAACTAGTAGGATAAAAGGAATCGTTACCCAATTGAACGGATATTTAGTCACAAAACAACGATCAGATGTTGTAGATACGTTCTCTTGTACGATGTGTAGGCTTAAACGGCTTTAAATCCGAGTCTAGTAGCTCAAAATTTCGTTTGTGGTTGAAGGAAGTTCGAAAGAGAGGGTTTTAGACCCTTCTGGAATTAAATCTGATCTTAAAACATATTTTAGACTCACAGCGCACCGGGCGTACCGCCCCAACCCGACGTTTGGTCTGGGGCGTACCGCCCCAAGTTAATGTCGTCCAATTTTTGATTTTTGCTTCGTTTCACGATTCCGGACAATCCGTAACTCCGTTTCGCGCACGGTTTTTCTCCCACAATCATAATTTTTCGCACACTATCAACCTGTAATAATTACAATCATCAAATCAATGTGGAATACTGGAACGATCACATGTGCTCTTGCCATTGATGACGTAATTCGCACATATTTTCAAATTACAACAATCACAATCGTTCAATTAACGATTATTCCAAATACATTTCATTATTAAAATCGGTTGTTACAAATCTCCCCTCCTTACAAAGGTTTTTTCCCCGAAACCGATTAATCCTCAAAAAGGAAAGGATTATACTTTCTCATTTCATTTTCTGACTCCCACGTGGCTTCAGAAACGATTCTACTTTTCACTGAACATTCACCTGGCTCAATGATTTATTCCTAAGTTGCTTGCCTTTGGGTCAAGTATTGCCACTGGCCTTTCCACATAATTTAACATGTCATCAATTTCTATGTCTTCCAGTGGTACGTACGTAGATTCATATGCTAAGCATTTTCGTAAGTAAGAAACGTGGAACGTGTTATGTATTCCACTTAATTCCTCACGTAGCTCCAGGCGATAAGCACCTTCACCAACACGAGCTATAATTTTAAATGGTCCAATAAAACGTGGACTTAGCTTTCCTCGCTTACGAAAACGTATAACACCTTTCCACGGTGAGACTTTTAACTACACAAAATCTCCCACCTGGAATTCAATGAGCCTTCTACGCTTATCAGCGTATGATTTCTGACGGTCTTGAGCCGCCTTCAGATGAGCAGGGATCTGATCTATCCGTTCATTGGTAGTTTTAACTACATTTTTGTGTGCGACTTTTAACAACACAAAATCTCATAAGGAGGCATTCCAATGCTAGAATGATAACTATTATTATACGAGAACTTTGCCACAGGTAGGTAATCATCCCAACTACCCCGTAAAATATCCTCCAAGGCCTGAATGGTTCTTTCACTTTATCCATCAGTTTGAGGATGATACGCAGTGCTTAACAACAGTTTTGTTCCTAACTCTTCCTGAAAATTTCTCTAGAATCGAGAAGTAAATCTAGTATCCCGATCAGAGATAATGGTTACAGGCACACCATGACGAGACACCACTTCTCGTACATATATTTCTGCCATTTTATCAGAAGAATAGGTTTCACGAATAGGCAAGAAATGAACATTCTTAGTCAACCTATCCACAAAGACCCAAATCGTATCACATCCCTTGCTTGTCTTAGGAAGCTTTGTAATCACGTCATTTGGGATATGTTCCCATTTCCACGTTGGGATTTCCAATGGTTGCAACTTACCTTAAAGTTTCTGGTGCTCCGCCTTTACCTGCATCCAAGTCAAACATTCGACGCATGTTTAACCACATCTCGTTTCATACCTTGCCACAAATAGTTTACCCGAAGGTCACGACACATTTTAGTAGCCCCAGGATGAATTGAGTACTTCGACTTGTGCGCTTCTTCCATCAATGCAAACTTAAGTGGACAAGTGGGAGGTATCCATACTCGACCCCATCAAGTCTTTAAACCATGATTATCTTTATCCAAGTTATGAGCTTGTCCTTTAATTCTGTCACGTTTCTAGTTTTCTTCTTTTAAAGCTTCAATCTGGGATTCCTTGATTTGTTCGATTAGCCCTGAAGTAATTACAAGCTGCATAACTTTCACTTTGACTGGTTCACATTCTTCCTTCCTACTCAAGGCATCAGCCACTACATTTGCTGTCCCTGGGTGATAGAGAATTTGGCAATCGTAGTCCTTGAGTAATTCCAGCCATCGTCTTTGCCTCATATTCAATTCCTTCTAAGTGAAGAAATATTTCAAACTCTTATGATCAATGTAAATAGTACACTTAACACCATACAAATAATGCCTCCATATTTTTAAGGCAAATACAACTGCTGCAAGTTTTAAATCATGAATAGGATAATTGATTTCATGGGTTTTCAGTTGTCTTGAGGCATAGGCAATCACCTTGCCTCGCTGCATAAGAACACAACCCAGACCAAGATAAGAAGCATCAGAATATACCACAAATTCATCAGGGCCATCCGGTAATGTCAAAACCGGTGCCTGAGTTAATTTTGACTTTTACTATTGGAATGCTTTCTCTTGGTTATCACCCCACACAAATTTAACATCTTTTCTTGTAAGTTTGGTTAAAGATGAAGCAATCCTTGCAAAGTCTTGAATAAATCTACGATAATAACCAGCTAAGCCAAGAAAACTTCTTACATCGGTTGGATTTTTGGGTAGACTCCAATTGGTTACCGCTTGAATTTTAGAAGGATCAACAAGAATGCCATCTGCATTTATCACATGTACAAGAAATTGGACTTCATGCAGCCAGATGGCGCATTTAGAAAATTTGACATATAACTTCTCCTTTCGGAGAGTCTCAAGTAACTCCCGTAAGTGACACGCATGATCACCTTCATTTTTGGAATAAATAAGAATATCATCAATAAAAACGATAACAGATCGATCTAACATGGGACGACACACCCGATTCATTAAATCCATGAATGCAGCCGGTGCATTAGTCAGCCAGAATGACATGACTAAAAATTCATAATGACCATATTGGGTTCGAAACGCTGTTTTAGGAATATCTTCTTCCCTAACTTTAATTTGATGAATACGCAACCTAATATCAATTTTAGAGAACCAAGAAGCCCCTTGTAACTGATCGAAAAGATCATCAATACGAGGCAATGGATATTTGTTTTTTACCTTCACTTTATTAAGCTCTCGATAATCAATACACATACGAAAACTTCCGTCCTTCTTCTTCACAAAAAGAACAGGAGCACCCCAGGGCGAAATGCTTGAGCGAATAAAACCTTTATCGAGAAGGCCCTGCAATTGAGTAATCAACTCATGCAATTCAGACGGTGCTAAACGATAAGGTGCTTTTGCTATAGGCTTGGCCCCAAGAATAAGATCATTTCTAAACTCAACATGTCTATCAGAGGGGATTCCTGGTAAATCATCCGGAAAGACATCAGGAAATCCCTAACAATCGGGACATACTCTAATTCCTTTACTGACTTCTCCGCATCAATAACATTAGCTAAGAAGGATTGGCCCCCATGATTCATATACTTCATGGCTTTGACCAAAGAACACAAAGCAACCCCTCCACATTTTTCTCCTTGATTGGATAATTCATAACCACTCGGGGTTATCAATTGTAAAACTTTGGGGTTGAAAAGAATATTGGCTTTATACGAAGATAGCCAATCCATTCCAATAACAACATCAAACACCCCCAAAACCATGGGTATTAAATCAACAACATAATCCTCGTTATTGATCGTAAGCTTACAGTTTCGATAAATATCAAACACAAGAAAATTCTTAGAATCAACAACCTCTACTTCTAATGCTACTGGCAACTTTTCTAAAACAAAAGATGGATGATACACAAATTTTATAGACACAAAAGATCTATTGGCTCCGGAATCAAATAACACATAAGCAGGTATTGAATTAACAAAGAAGGTACCTGTCAATACATCTGACGTGACTTTAGCCTCCTCTGCAGAAATTTTGAAAGCTCTCCCTTTTGGTTTGGGCGCTTCCGGTTTCTTTCCAGAGCCTTGAGATTTAAACGATCGGCCATCGTCACTAATCGGTGCTGCCCTCTTAAGTTCAGGGCACTCACTCCTCCTTTGGCATGGCTTATAACAATTATAGCACAGAGTAGGAGAGTTCAAACACTGAGTTGCCAAATGTCTCGGCTTCCCACATTTGTAACAGACAACAGGCCTAGCACGACACTCACCTACGTGCATCCTCCCACTGTTGAGAAAAGCTTTAGGAAAGACAGGCTTTTTAAACAATTTAACAAACTTTCCCTTTTTGGATGGACATGTTTCTGTGTCCGTCTTTCGTTTATCTCCCCGATCTTCTTGCCGTTTGAACTCCAATTCTTGTTCCCGATCGCAATTAATTAACTCGTTAAGTGTCTCACACTTAGAAGGCGTGTGGAATTCTTGGTACTTCATGTTCAACATGGTATGATACCGGTTTATCCACATTCTTTCAGTCTGAAGAAGATCCGGACAAAATTTAGCTTTATCGAAGAAAATGGCAGTAATGGTATCAATACTTTCATCATTTTGCTGTAGATGAAGAAACTCCTCAGCAATACGATCAATAGCAACTTAAGGACAAAACCGCTTCAAGAAGAGTTCTTTAAACTGGCTCCACGTCAGCCCTTTCATACCATCCCTGCCCTTTTCCTTCCTCAACAACTCCCACCAATCTTTGGCACGATCTTTTAACTGATTGCCAACAAACATGACCTCATCAGCCGAGTCACAATGGCTAGTTTCAAACATACTTTCAATATCAGATATCCAACGTTGGCTAATCAACTGATCTACCTCCCCTTTAAACTCAGCTGGCTTACAAGCCATATATTTTTTAAAAGTAACTTTCTTAGAATATTGTTTCATTTCCGCTCCAGCTTCAAAATCAGCCAGCTTTGATGAAGGAACTCTTTTAACGAAGACTTAATTTCATCAATATATGTGGGCAAAGAAGCTTCAAAAGATTTTGCCACCTCTTCCTTCACCATTACTTGAGTTTCAGTGAGTTCCACCTTCTCACTGCTACTACTTCAACCATGAGTATTTTCGTCAGCCATTCGTGGCTGAAATCATATAATTAAACAATCAGTCTCATATATTCACAATACTTAAATAATATTGTACTTATATAGTACATAATCACCTTACCTAATATTCAAAATCATGATACAATCTGACTTAATTATGGAAACTGTTATGTCCTAAACATCTCATTATAGTGGCCAGGCATAATAATATGTTTATCACACACTCGTGCCCTTAGTTTCATCGTTTCATTTCATAATTGAGAAGTTCGGTTCACACAATTTATACACACAACAATGTCTACCTATGCAATTCAATACAAAATTACTGACCTCATACCTCCGGGTTAATGATCGACGCTGGAATCGAACGCTTAATCACATATCAAGAGCTTAAGATTTGAGTTCAAGTGTATTTCTAACACTTGAATCCCTCAAACCATTGCTCTGATACCAGCTTTATAACCCTCGATTACTATTCAACCAATTTCAAATAATATCAGAGTTGGTCCCAGCATTTTTTTTCATTTTCAAAACCTTGTTTGACCTTCTTTATTTAATAATATTAAACAAGATTTAACGCAAACGTAAACGTGTCACACATTTTACAATACTTATTTACATAAGTAAGTTTAACCCAAAATTTCAAATGTTTGCAACAAGGTTTCTTCGTTCGATTCCCAGTCCACCTCGATCTTTATAGCGGGATCCATCATGTTTGACCTACATACAAACATCACACAAAAATTCTCATTAGTACGTAAGAACTAAGTAAGTAAACCCCAATGGTTTCGCACAACAAAATGTAAAAATACATTTTTCACAATCAAAATTCAAACTTTGTCATTTATATTCGAATTGACTCTCACAATGTAATAATATCATATTACGAATCATCAACTATTGCTCACAATAGTTTAATCAAAATTACACTATGGTGTTCACATTCCTGTGCTTCCACCAAAGCTATTTGTCAGCACCTCTGACTCTTCATACAATTGTGATATCATAATTAATTTAAGTCTTGAGATGTTCACCCACCGGTACTTCCATCGAAGACAATTGCCAGCACCTCTGGCTGTCCACCGTTGTTGAGTCATAAATAATTCAAGTCTTAAGATGTTCACCCACCGGTACTTCCATCTAAGACAATTGCCAGCATCTCTAGCTATCCACCATTGTGGTGTCATAAATATTAAGTCTTAAGATGTTCACCCACCGGTACTTACATCTAAGACAATTGCCAACACCTCTGGCTATCCACCATTGTGGAGCCATAAATAATTCAATCAAATTACTATGATGTTCACCCACCGGTACTTCCATCATAGAATTCCCACACTTTTATTCACAAAGGTATTGGATTTATCATTGGTTGTTGAACTTTTATTATTCAACATTCCCCTATTACCAATGCCATATTTATTATACAATTTATTTAACAACATATTCAATGTTTATTATGTGATTTCATAGTTGTGGGATTACTTACCTTGATCAGATAAGAGATTAGCAACTGCAGGCTCTTTTCATGCTCTATGACTAGTGCTTTGACTTCCACTACCACCACCTAGTTGCAAAATACATATACAACTAGTTTCAACATGTATAGCACATACAATCAAGTTTAACACACTTGACTGATTTGACTTTCTCAAAGTCCATTTATCACAAAATTGACTCTATCTTACTATATTTGACAAGTTTTAGTCAGTTATTACAATTAATTATATTTCATGCCTCCCTTAGGCATTTCATTAAATAATTGATATTCATTATGTTAGTTACGATCTTTAATCACTTCTTTTATTAAAAATTCATTTTTGATCATAACCAATTATAATTTTAACATCAATTCCTCACATACCAATATTTAATCCATGGATCATAATCCATATTTTTTTAAAAATCATAATCTACCCATCCTACTAGTTATCATATCATGATATGGGTTTCTTAACCACCGGACATTATACCGGCTTCAAAACGAGGATTTCACCATCAAAATATCAAGTTCTTCGTTTCTAACAATCCCTAGTTATCAACTAGGCAAAAATCAATACCCATAATCATTGTATTACATTCAAAACTATATTTAACCCACATAATATCAAACTAGAAGGATAAAACGAATCGTTAAGCAATTGAACGGATATTCAGTCACAAAACAACGATCAAATGTTGCAGATACGTTCTCTGGTACGATCCGTAGGCTTAAATGGCTTCAAATCCGAGTCTAGTAGCTCAAAATTTCTTTTGTGGTTGAAGGAAGTTCGAAAGAGAGGGTTTTAGACCCTTCTGGAATGAAATCTGATCTTAAAACACATTAACCGACTCACAGCGCGCAAGGCGTACCGCCCCAACCCGACGTTTTGTCCGGGGCGTACCGCCCCAAGTTAATTTCGTCCAACTTTTGGTTTTTGCTTCGTTTCGCGATTCCGGACAATCCGTAACTCCGTTTCGTGCTCGATTTTCTCCCACATTCATAATTTTTCGCATACTATCAACCTGTAATAATTACAATCATCAAATCAACGTGGATTTCTAAAACGATCACATGTGCTCTTGCCACTGATGACGTAATTCTCTCATCTTTTCAAATTACAACAATCACAATCGTTCAATTAACAATTATTCCAAATACATTTCATTATTAAAACCGGTTGTTACAAATCTCCCCTCCTTACAAAGGTTTCGTCCCGGAAATCGATTAATCCTTAAAAAGGAAAGGATAATACTTTCTAATTTCATTTTCTGACTCCCATGTGGCTTCAGAAATGGTTTTATTTTTCCATTGAACCTTCACCTGGCTTAATGATTTATTCCTAAATTGCTTGACCTTTCGGTCAAGTATTGCCACTAGCCTTTCCACATAATTTAACCTATCATCAATTTCTATGTCTTCTAGTGGTACGTACGCAGATTCATCTGCTAAGCATTTTCGTAAGTAAGAAACATGGAACGTGTTATGTATTCCACTTAATTCCTCAGGTAGCTCTAGGCGATAAGCAATTTCATCAACACGAGCTATAATTTTAAATGGTCCAATAAAACGTGGACTTAGCTTTCCTCACTTATGAAAACGTATAACACCTTTCCACGGTGAGACTTTTAACAACAAAAAATCTCCCACCTGGAATTCAATGGGCCTTCTACGCTTATCATCGTATGATTTCTGGCGGTCTTGAGCCGCCTTCAGATGAGCACGGATCTGATCTATCCGTTCATTGGTAGCTTTAACTACATTTTTGTGTGCGAGTTCATGCTGCCCAGCCTCTCCCCAACAAACGGGAGTTCGATATTTCCTCCCATAGAGCATCTCATAAGGAGGCATTCCAATGCAAGAATGATAACTATTATTACACGAGAACTCTGCCAAAGATAGGTAATCATCCCAACTACCCTCAAAGTCAATAATGCACGCTCGTAACATATCCTCCAAGGTCTGAATGGTTCTTTCACTTTGTCCATCAGTCTGAGGACGATACGCAGTGCTTAACAACAGTTTTGTTCCTAATTCTTCCTGAAAATTTCTCCAGAATCGAGAAGTAAATCGAGTATCCCGATCAGAGATAATGGTTACAGGCACACCATGACGAGACACCACTACTCGTACATATATTTCTGCCATTTTATCAGAAGAATAGGTTTCACGAATAGGCAAGAAATGAACACTCTTTGTCAACCTATCCACAATGACCCAAATCATATCACATCCCTTCCTTGTCTTAGGAAGCTTAGTAATCAAGTCCATTATGATATGTTCCCATTTCCACATTGGGATTTCCAATGGTTGCAACTTACCATAAGGTTTCTGGTGCTCCGCCTTTACCTGCATCCAAGTCAAACATTTCGACACATGTTTAACCACATCTCGTTTCATACCTGGCCACCAATAGTTTACCCGAAGGTCACGATACATTTTAGTAGCCCCAGGATGAATTGAGTACTTCGACTTGTGCGTTTCTTCCAACAATGCAGACTTGAGTGCACAAGTGGGAGGTATCCACACTCGACCGCACCTAGTCTTTAAACAACGATTATCTTCATCCAAGTTATGAGCTTGTCCTTTAGTTCTATCGCGTTTCCAGTTTTCTTCTTTTAAAGCTTCAATCTGGGCTTCCTTGATTTGTTTGATTAGCCCTGAAGTTATTACAAGCTGCATAACTTTCACTTTGATTGGTTCACATTCTTCCTTCCTACTCAACGCATCAGCCACTACATTTGCTTTCCCTGGGTGATAGAGAATTTCGTAAACGTAGTCCTTGAGTAATTCCAGCCATCGTGTTTGCCTCATATTCAATTCCTTCTTAGTGACGAAATATTTCAAACACTTATGATCAATGTAAATAGTACACTTAACACCATACAAATAATGCCTTCATATTTTTAAGGCAAATACAACTGCTGCAAGTTCTAAATCATGAATAGGATAATCGATTTCATGGGTTTTTAGTTGTGTTGAGGCATAGGCAATCACCTTGCCTCGTTGCATAAGAACACAGCCGAGACCAAGATAAGAAGCATTAGAATATACCACAAAGTCATCAGGGCCATCCGGTAATGTCAATACCGGTGCCTTAGTTAATTTTGACTTTAACTCTTGGAATGCTTTTTCTTGGTCATCACCCCAGACAAACTTAACATCTTTTCTTGTAAGTTTGGTTAAAGATGAAGCAATCTTGGCAAAGTCTTGAATAAATCTATGATAATAACCAGCTAAGCCAAGAAAACTTCTGACATCGGTTGGATTTTGGGGTAGACTCCAATTGGTTACCGCTTGAATTTTAGAAGGATCAACAAGAATGCCATCTGCATTTATCACATGTCCAAGAAATTGGACTTCATGCAATCAGAAGGCGCATTTAGAAAATATGACATATAACTTCTCCTTTCGGAGAGTCTCAAGTACCTCCCGTAAGTGACACGCATGATCACCTTCATTTTTGGAATAAACAAGAATATCATCAATAAAAACGATAATAGATAGATCTAACATGGGACGACACACCCGATTCATTAAATCCATGAATGCAGCCTGTGCATTAGTCAGCCCAAATGACATGACTAAAAATTTATAATGACCATATCGGGTTCGAAACGTTGTTTTAGGAATATCTTCTTCCCTAACTTTAAATTGACGATAACCTGACCTAATATCAATTTTAGAGAACCAAGAAGCCCCTTGTAACTGATCGAAAAGATCATCAATACGAGACAGTGGATATTTGTTTTTCACCGTCACTTTATTAAGCTCTCGATAATCAATACACATACGAAAACTTCTGTCCTTCTTTTTCACAAAAAGAACAGGAGCACCCCAAGGCGAAATGCTTGAACGAATAAAACCTTTATCGAGATGGTCCTGCAATTGAGTCATCAACTCATGCAATTCAGACGGTGCTAAATGATAAGGAGCTTTTGCTATAGGCTTGGCCCCTGGAATAAGATCAATTCTAAACTCAACATCTCTATCAGAGGGGATTCCCGGTAAATCATCCGGAAAGACATCAGGAAAATCCCTAACAATCGGGACATCCTCTAATTCCTTTCCTGACTTCTCCGCATCAATAACATAAGCTAAGAAAGGATCGGCCCCCATGATTCATATACTTCATGTCTTTGACCAAAGAACAGAAAGCAACCCCTCCACGTTTTTCTCCTTGAATGGATAATTCATAACCACTCAGGGTTATCAATTGTGTAACTTTGCGGTTGCAATGAATATTGGCTTTATATGAAGATAGCCAATCCATTCCAATAACAACATCAAACTCCCCAAAACCATGGGTATTAAATCAACAACATAATCCTCGTTATTGATCATAAGCTTACAGTTTCGATAAATATCAAACACGAGAAAATTCTTAGAATCAGCAACCTCTACTTCTAATGGTACAGGCAACTTTTCTAAAACAAAAGATGGATGATGCACAAATTTTATAGACACAAAAGATCTATTGGCTCGAGAATCAAATAACACATAAGCAGGTGTTGAATTAAAAAAGAAGGTACATGTCACTACATCTGACTTGACTTTTGCCTCCTCTGCAGAAATTTGGAAAGCTCTCCCTTTTGGTTTGGGCGCTTCAGGTTTCTTTCCAGAGCCTTGAGATTTAAAGGATCGGCCATCATCACTAATCGGTGCTGCCCTCTTAAGTATAGGGCACTCACTCCTCCTATGTCCTGGCTTATAACAATTATAGCACAGACTAGGAGAGTTCAAACACTAGGATGCCAAATGTCCCGGCTTCCCACATTTGTAACAAACAACAGGCCTATCATGACACTCACCTGCGTGCATCCTCTCACAGTTGGGACAAGGTTTAGAAAAGACAGGCTTCTTAAACGATTTATCAAACTTTGCCTTTTTAGATGGACCTGTGTCTGCCTTTTGTTTATCTCCCCAATCTTCTTGCCGTTTCAACTCCAATTCTCGTTCCCGAGCACAATTAATTAACTCGTTAAGTGTCTCACACTTAGAAGGCGTGAGGAATTCCCGGTACTTCGTGTTCAACATAGTACGATACCGGTTTATCCACATTCTTTCAGTTTGAAGAAAATCCGGACAAAATTTAGCTTTATTGAAGAAAATGGCAGTGATGGTATCAGTACTTTCATCTTTTTGCTATAGACGAAGAAACTCCTCAACAATACGATCAATAGCAGCTTGAGGACAAAACCGTTTCAAGAAGAGTTCTTTAAACTGGCCCCACGTCAGCCTTTTCATTCCATCCCTGCCCTTTTCCTTCCTCAACAACTCCCACCAATCTTTGGCACGATCTTTTAACTGATTTCCAGCAAACATGACCTCATCAGCCGGGTCACAATGGCTAGTTTCAAACGTAATTTCAATATCAGATATCCAACGCAGGCTAATCAAGGGATCTACCTCCCCTTTAAACTCAGCTGGCTTACAAGCCATAAATTCTTTAAAAGTAACTTTCTTAGAAGATTGTATCATTTCCGCTCCAGCTTCAAAATCAGCCAACTCTTGATGAAGGAACTCTTTTAATGAAGACTTAATTTCATCAGCATATGTGGGCAAAGCGGCTTCAAAAGCCTTTGCCACCTCTTCCTTCACCATTACTTGAGTTTCAGTGAGTTCCACCTTCTCACTTCTACTACTTCGACCATAAGTATTTTCATCAGCCATTCGTGGCTGAAATCATATAATTAAACAATCAGTCTCATATATTCAAAATTCATAAATAATCTTGTACTTATATAGTACATAATCACCTTACCTAATATTCAAAATCATGATACAATCTAACTTAATTATGGAAACGGTTATGTCCTAAACATCACATTATACTGGCCAGGCATAATAATATGTTTATCACACACTCGTGCCCTTAATTTCATCATTTCATTTCATAATTGAGAAGTTCGGTTAACACAATTTATACACACAACAATGTGTACCTATACAATTCAATACATAATTACTGACCTCATACCTCCGGCTTAATGATCGAGGCTGGAATCAAACGTTTACTCACATATCAAGAGCATAAGATTTGAGTTCAAGTGTGTTTCTAACACTTGAATCCCTCAAACCATTGCTCTGATACCAGCTTTGTAACCCCCGATTACTATTCAACCAATTTCAAATAATATCACAGTTGGTCCCAACAATTTTTTTCATTTTCAAAACCTTGTTTGACCTTCTTTATTTAATAATATTAAACAAGATTTAACGCAAACGTAAACGTGTCACACATTTTACAATACTTATTTACATAAGTAAGTTTAACCCTAAATTTCAAACGTTTGCAACAAGGTTTGTTCGTTTGATTCCCAGTCCACCTCGATCTTTGTAGCCAGATCCATCATGTTTGACCTTCAAAACATCACACAAAAACTCCCATTAGTTCATAAGAACTAAGTAAGTAAACCCCAATGGTTTCGCACAAAAAAATGTAAAAATACATTTTTCACAATAAAAATTCAAACTCAGTCATTTCTATTTGAATTGACTCTCACAATGTAATAATATCATATCACAAATCATCAACAATTGCTCACAGTAGTTTAATCAAAACTACACTATGGTGTTCACATTCTTGTGCTTCCACCATAGCTATTTGTCAGCACCTCTGACTATTCACACATTTGTGATATCATAATTAATTTAAGTCTTGAAATGTTCACCCGCCGGTACTTCCATCTAAGACAATTGCCAGCACCTCTGATTATCCACCATTGTGGAGTCATAAATAATTCAAGTCTTAAGATGTTCACCGACCGTTACTTCCATCTAATACAATTGCCAGCACCTCTGGCTATCCACCATTGTGGAGTCATAAATAATTAAAGTCTTAAGATGTTCACCCACCAGTACTTCCATCTAAGACAATTGCCAGCACCTCTGCCTATCCACCATTGTGGAGTCATAAATATTAAGTCTTAATATGTTCACCCACCGGTACTTCCATCTAAGACAATTGCCAGCACCTCTGGCTATCCACCATTGTGGACTCATAAATAATTCAATCAAATTACTATGATGTTCACCCACCGGTACTTCCATCATAGAATTCCCACACTTTTATTCCCCAAGGTGTTGGATTTATCAAAGGTTGTTGAACTTTTATTATTCAACATTCCCCTATCACCAATGCCATATTTATCGTACAATTTATTCAGCAACAAATTCAAAGTTTATTATGTGATGTCATAGTTGTGGGATTACTTACCTTGATCAGATAAGAGATTAGCAACTGTAGGCACTTTTCCTGCTCTATGACTAGTGGTTTGACTTCCACTACCACCACCTAGTTGCAAAATACATATACAACTAGTTTCAACACGTATAGCACATATGATCAAGTTGAACACACTTGACTGATTTGACTTCCTCAAAGTCCATTTATCACAGAATTGACACTATCTTACTCTACTTAGCAAGTTTTAGTCAATTATCACAATTAATTATATTTCATGCCTCCATTAGGCATTTCATCAAATAATTGAGGTTCATTATATTAGTTACGATCTTTAATCACTTCTTTTATTAAAAATTCATTGATGATCATAACCAGTAATAATTTTAACATCGCTTCCTCACATACCAATATTTAATCCATGGATCATAATCCATATTTTTTTTAAATCAAAATCTGCCCATCCTACTGGTTATCATATCATGATATGGTTTCATTACCACCGGACATTATACTGGCTTAAAAACGAAGATTTCACCATCAAAATAACAAGTTCTTCGTTTCTAACAATCCCTAGTTATCAACTAGGCAATAATCAATACCCATAATCATTGTATTACATTCAAAACTAGATTTAATCCACATAATATCAAACTAATAGGATAAAACGAATCATTGCCCAATTGAACGGATATTCAGCCACAAAACAACGATCAGATGTTGCAGATATGTTCTCTGGTACGATCCGTAGGCTTAAACGGCTTCAAATCCGAGTCTAGTTGCTCAAAATTTCGTTTATGGCTGAAGGAAGTTCGAAAGAGAGGGTTTTAGACCCTTCTGGAACGAAATCTGATCTGAAAACACATTAACTGACTCACAGCGCGCTGGGCGTACCGCCCCAAGTTAATTTCGTCCAATTTTTGATTTTTGCTTCGTTTTACAATTCCGGACAATCCGTAACTCCGTTTCGCGCACAGTTTTCTCCCACATTCATAATTTTTCGCATACTATCAACCTGTAATAATTACAATCATCAAATCAACGTGGATTTCTAGAACGATCACATGTGCTCTTGCCATTGATGACGTAATTCTCACATATTTTCAAATTACAACAATCACAATCGTTCAATTAACGATTATTCCAAATACATTGCATTATTAAAACCGATTGTTACAATATCCACTTTGTGCGTCAACGAAATCATCGCTCGTCATGGTACTCAAACATCAATCATATCCGATCGTGATAGCCGTTTCACTTCTCGCTTTTGGCAATCATTGCAAAAGGCTTTGGGAACACGTGTTAATCTTAGCACGGCGTATCATCCCCGAACCGATGGCCAAAGCGAAAGAACCATCCAAACACTCGAGGACATGCTTCGTACTTGTGTGATCGATTTTGGTGGGAGTTGGGTTACTCACCTTCCATTTATCGAGTTTTCATACAGCAATAGCTATCATACAAGCATTCAGTGTGCACCATTCGAAGCTTTATATGGTAGGAAGTGCCGATCACCGGTCTGCTGGACCAAGGTTGGTGACTTAAAGGTCGTTGGACCTGAACTCATTCAAGAAACAACCGACAAGATCACAATCATTCAACCAAGGCTTAAGGCCGCACAAGATCGGTAGAAGAGTTATGCTGATCGACGTTGGAATCCGCTTGAGTTTCAAGTCGGTGACCGACTTCTACTCAAGGTTTCTCCTTGGAAAGGCATTGTTCGATTCCGGAAGAAAGGGAAACTCTCACCAAGGTGTAACATCACTGTATTTCAGGCACTTCATTACATAAATGTTTGTATTGTTAAAGCCTGATATGATAATTGATAATTACTATGGATTATTGGATGTTATTATTATTGGTATACACACTGAGAACATATAATTTTGAGCGTAAACCATGGGAAATCTAGTTTGGAAAATAACTAGACAGAACCAGAGAGTTTATCGCGATGGAATCAATATGATATGGGTTGTTGATTTGGAATGGTAGTGGTATGGGATTCTATAGCCAAAGATAGGCAAGGATATAATCATGGTCTATTGAAGAGGTGGTCGGATGGCGGCTGAAGCGGTTGCGACTGACTTCTACATATGCCCTATACATAAACCATCTTCCGTTTATCATGTTTATATCAGTGTTGAGGATTTGGTGAGGAGACTCCGAGGTTTTGGTTTGGAATGACAAAGGTTTATGAGTTTGTTATTGGTTGGATACTAAACATAGTCAAGGACACATGGTCATGGTTTATTGAAATGGTGGTGGGAAGGTGGCTGGATAGGTTGCGACCTACTCCTACATATGCCCTATACATAAGCTTATTTCGTTCTCTCATGGATGTGTCAGTGATATGGTTTAGTAAGAATTGGATTGGGAAATTATAATATTCAAGATAATAAAATAATGAAGGCGTTATTGGAAAAAATTATGCGATTGTGAGGTTACGAATATAATTTAAACGCGAATATTATTTCAGAAATATTAACTTAATAATGTATTCACGTGGGTGACGATTCACACGAATATAATTATTAGGAATAATATACTGAGACAATATTCCATAAATCGTAAATCGAATTGAAATACGATACGAGCGTTGGATTCGAAAAGGTGACGATCTTTATGAATACGTACTTGAATAACACGTTTCGACGATATAACTGAAATAATATCTAACGATATTAAATTAAGAAAAGGAATTTAAAAACCTTTTTAGGAATCACAATCTTATTCAAACTTTAATAAAATCATTTTGTTAAATAAAGGATTAAATGGAAACCAACGAAATCATTTTATAAAACGGATTTAATTAAAATCATTGGATTATACAAAATTATTTTATTAAAACGAAACCTAAGGATTTAAACGTTTTATGTTTTAAATATGATTTACGAGAAGAACCGAGCATCTTATAAATATTAACGCTATATAAAGGAGACCGAACACGTGGGAACGAAATGAGGTATAAGAAAGAAGAAAGTCTTCTTTCTTCTTCATTTACACAAACCCTCTCTCCCTCTAGAGCTCAATTCCCGTCACACTACTCTCTCTCTCTAACTTCTCTCTACGATATCTCCTTCATTTCTCAAAGGTTTCGCAAGATCTTGTTGCCAAAACGTTCTTGTGATCGAGGAGAACAAGAACCCACAAAGATTTCGAGCATATGAACGCGATTTGAAGGTAGATCTTCCATTTTACTTTTTGGTTTTTTACTCATTTAGAAACCGGTTATTATCTCACCTTTAGAAACGAATTTCACTCATAAAACCGTATATCGAGCTTGTGTAAACAACATGGAAACAGACCTGCAACAACTTGAGGCTCGAAGATTATGATGATGAACAGGCAAAAGCTACTGGTTCATGAACGGCCGAACCTAAGCCATTACCAAATCTGGATTTGTCCGAACCTCCCTCGAAGCTGGGCAAAGGGAGCCGAACACACAAGGGGTGGCCGAACCTCATGGGGGCTGGGCCATAGATGGACGAACCCTTGCCTTGCGAACCTGAGACACGAACCGATGAGCCATGAACCAATGAGACACGAACCAGTGATCCACGAACCGGTGATCCACGAACCAGTGAGCCACGAACCTCGGATGCTGGCCGAATCTCATGGCTGCGAACCTGACCTAGCCGAACCTTGATAGATCCGAACCTAGGACCACGAACCTAGGAGTTGTAAAGTTGTTGGCCGAACCTAACTGTTGCTTAAGTGGGAGAAGCTAACCGGACCTAAGGAGGCTGTGAACCTCTGTGAAACCTTGGACAACCAAACCCATGCTTAACCCTAGCTGAGCGAACCTAAAACTTCTACTTGGCCTTATCATGAGAATGCCAAACCCAATGGCCTACAAACCCTCGGCTGTTGAAACCATGGCAGGGAACCTATGACCATTATTGAAGCTATGGGAGGGGCTGTCTAAACTAAGAATATATGGAGGGACATGAGCACACATAGATATGCCCATGCATGCATGAATAATTCAAGTCACCACCTTTTTTCTCTCTAAACATAAGTTTTAAAATTATAGATTTATGTACATTGAACATTTTATGTGAATAACCTAAGTATAATTTTCTTAAACTTAAATTAGATTTTAATAACTTAGATTAGGGAGGTCGATTTAATTATTCATGCATGTATGTATAGATGTGTGTATGAATAAGGTTATCACCTTTTTGCAGACATATCTATGGGGGTGCACACAAGATTTCACTTTTGGCTTATCATCACTATATAATTAAAACCAAAAAGTTTAAATTATATTCTGATGATAATGACTTCCATAGCAACAAGTATCATTCTAACTTAGGTAAAATAAACCAAGTTAGTGAAACACTTAATAATTGGAAGTAAACACGTATGAACATTCAATAGAAATAAAATGCATGTACTTATGAACACGAACATGCGATAAATACAGGTTGTTGAAGTGTCTTTGATTTTACATACGTGAGCGCGCATTCTACAAACACTGAATCTAAGGAATTCAGGTGAGTTATCATAACCTCCTTTTTAAATCATTTTGCTTTTAAACTCGGAGGTGGAACATGTTGGTGAGTTGACTTCGGTCCTCCACAATGATTGAGTTACTGTTGGTGAGTTGACTAAGGTCCTCCTCAGTGATTCCACTGTTGGTTGAGTTGACTGCGGTCCTCCGTAGTGCATGTATGGCACTTATACTATTTAGGAATATCGTTGGTTGAGTTGACTGAGGTCCTCCGCGATGATTCCGCCGTTGATTGAGTTGACTGAGGTCCTCCACGGTAACTTATATTGAGATAATTATGGTGAATATTGATTATTGATTGATTTGTGATTGGTTGAGATTGGTTGAATATATGTGGTTGATTATTTATGATTATTTGAATTATGTGATTGTTGTGTTTGTATTTGTGTGTTGGCAGTGTTGGATTATCTCGCAGGTGCACATGTGGATTTTTCTTGGAAAACTATGAAGTTTTATAAACATTCTGTAAACATTTTTGAAACATAAAAACTTATGATTACTCACCAACTACTTCGTTGTTGACACTTGAATTTCTACATGTTTCAGGAAATGAAGAAAAGTAGCTTGAGCAGGGTGATCTCACATTTTGGATATCATCACATAGGATCTTGGACTTAGCTAAAATTAACTGGATTACTTGAGACTAGTGTTTAGTTCATTTAGCTAATCTTTTGTGTAAATTGATGTAACTAAATCATGATGAACATGATTTTTGTGTAATTATTTTGGTGGAAATTAATTGATTGTGATGATTTATTTAGATGCCCACGAGCTTATGAACAATCTACACATCCCCCATGGCATCCCGACGTTTCCGCCATCGGTCGGGGTGTTACAGATTGGTATCAAAGCCTGGGTTATAGGGAATTAGGTTACTAGAAATGGTTGACCTAGTCTATAACCATAGGATACGCTAGTATGAAATTACTTCATACCCTAGTTATTATATTCAGGATTTTATGCTTTTGTATTTATTACATGTTAATTGAACTAATGATATATATCTGATTTGCGTATGTTACTTGTTGATTTTATATGTGATTAATTGTGCCCTAATGATTCGATAAGGACATGCACGTGGGGTATCGTAAAGGTGGTGGGCTGGTGGCTGATGCAGTTGCGACTGACTTCTACATATGCCCTATACATATACCATTTACGGTACATTAAGTGGATGTCAGTATTGAGGAATAAGGGAACTACCCATTTATTAAACTATTTGATTAGGAAATTAATTTCTTAGGAAATTATTTGCTTAGGAATTGCTTGTGTGATATTTGATCATCAAGCAAGGACACATTCGTAGTATACTACAACGGTGGTGGGACGGTGGCTGGGGCGGTTGCAACCTACCCCTACATATGCCCTATACATATACCATTTGCAGTATATTGGGGGTCTGTCAGTGTCAGGAACTTAGGATATTATTAGGAAATCTTGGAAAGTTGTGGTTGATGGAATGTTGGTTGAATTTGGTTTGGATTGACTTATTGGATGATCATATTTGGTGGACACACATACTCACTTATGAATACACTTATTGGACACGTTGGGTGAATAGACTCAATGAATGATACGAACAGTTAGGGACGGAATGAATACTTATGTGCTGATATGGACACTTGATGAGAATGTGAATGAGTAGTGATGATATTAACACTTAGTGACGGTATGAACACTTGGTAATGAGTTGAACACATAGTAAACATAGACATTAGGGGAGCTTAAATGTTAGGTGAACTTAGACATTAGGCGAACTTAGAAATAGGTGAACCTAGTGTTGAGGTGAACATAGACATTAGGTGAACAAAGACGTCTGGAGTACTTGCATGCACTTCACTCATAATTATCCTCCATAGGATAAGGTTGTGAAGTGCACCACTTGAGAAACATATGTATACCCTAAATTCTAACAAGGGCATAATCGTGGTGCAATGCAACGGTGGTGGGACGGCGGTCGATGAGACTGCGGTCAAATCTACGTATGCCCTATATATAAGCTTGTTGCACTACATCCGGAGGTTGTTAGCGTTAGTATAGGGAGGGAAATGTTTGAAACTTAGGGAATACTTAGTTAATATTAGATATGACCAATTAGGATGCTTTAGTATAATATTAGGAGATTACTACTTTAATATGGGTTTAATGACAGATAGGAGAAAAATATAGTTCCTATATGTAATCCTAACTGTTGAAATGAATTCATTTGACCATGGTTTGTATGACTTACGTTGTAAACGGTAGTAACATGTTTCTAACATCCTCATAAACATGTCGCCTCGCCGTCACAACGAAGATACTACAAACCCACATGACGGAGAAGTTAACAACAGTAATGCCAACAACGGCTTTCAAGAGTTAGCAAACCTTATCTCCGGGTTGGTGACTCAACTGAATCAAACCAACCAAACTCTCAACCAAAACAGGGGAGGTACAAACCCACCAGTTTGCACATTTAAGCGCTTTAACTCCTTTAATCCGCTAAAGTTTACGGGTTCTGAGGGAGTTACTGGTCTGCTACAGTGGTTTGAGAGTATTGAGAACACCTTCATCAACAGTGACTGTCCTGAGAATTTAAAGGTGAGATATGCCACTAGTGTTTTCCAAAAGAGAGCACTAACTTGGTGGAATGATGAAAAGCGAACTACGGGAGTTGATGCAGCCCTAGAACTGACTTGGACTGAGGTCAAAACTCTGATGACCACAGAATTCTGTCCTCACAGTGAGATGAGGAAACTGGAAGCTGAGTTCTGGGAACTCAAGCAAGACAGCGGTGAGAATGTAATCTACAATTCTCGCTTTCACGAGCTGAGTCTACTGGTACCTCATTTGGTGACACCACTGGAAAGAGCAATTGAGAAGTACATAGGCGTTTACCCATGCAGATACAAGACACTGTCTTTGGTAGCAACCCTACCACACCAGAGGCTGCAATCCGCCTATCTGCAACTTTGACTGATAATCACGTGAAGGCTAGAACACTCACAAGGAAGGGATCTAAGAAGACTGACACAAAGTCAGCTACAAAGGAGGCTTCAACAGAAGTCAAAACTGAACAAGGCAGCTCTTCAAAAAGCAGCAACAGGAAGCGAAAGACCAAAAATTTCGTTGTTACTACTCCTGCTGCAAAGACTACTCAACAATCAGCAAACAACTCAAACACCAGAAATTATGTTAGGGCCATTCCTCAATGTAATGTCTGTAGATATCATCACATGCCTAACTTGCAATGTCACGTCTGCAACAACTGTGGCAAGTATGGTCATTTTGCTAATGTTTGTCGGAGTGCACCGCAAGCACAAAGGATGCAACATGCACCGCTTGCACTGCCTGTTCCACATGCACAACCACTTCAAGCTTTACACATCCACCAATTACTTGCATAGGAAATAGCCTGTTATGAGTGCGGCGATGTGGGTCATTTCAGTAACAAGTGCCCGAAATTGGCGGGGAACAATCAAAGGATGGCGAGAGGCAGAGCTTTTTGCTCCAGCAACTCAAGCCAACCAAGATGTCGTCAATGGTACATTTATGATTAATAATTCCTACGCATCAGTCTTATTTGATTCCGGTGCTGATAGGAGTTTTGTTTCACATGATTTTGAATGTATGCTTGGAATAACACGTACTAAGATAGACAAACCGTTTAACATAGAGGTGGCTGATGCTAATACTATTGATATTGACACTGTTATTATTGGATGTACTGTGAACTTAAATGATCACGTTTTCTTGATTGATCTTATACCTATGCAACTTGGTAGCTTTGATGTTATCATAGGCATGGATTGGTTAGCCACCCACAAAGCGGAAATTATTTGTCATGAAAAATATATTCGTATTCCCTTACCTTCATGTGAAACTTTAAGAGTTTTTGGGGAAACTCCTATGAAAGGTCTTAGGCTGATGTCTTGTAACAAAGCCCATAAGTACCATAGGAAGAAATGTATAGCATTTTTAGCACACGTTGTGGAGAAAAAGGAGAAAGGGAAGAGTATTGAAGACGTTCATGTGATAAGAGATTTTCCTGAAGTATTTCCAGCCGACTTACCGGGTCTTCCACGAGAGCCTCAAGTAGAATTTCGAATTGACTTAGTACCTGGTGCGAACCCAGTCGCCAAAGCTCCTTACAGACTTGCACCTTCAGAGTTACGAGAATTGCCGAGCCAACTACATGAAACTGTCTGACAAGGGATTCATTCACCAGAGCCATTCACCATGGGGTGCACCAGTCCTGTTTGTCAAGAAGAAGGACGGGTCATTCCGAATGTGCATCGACTACCGCGAATTGAAAAAGCTGACTATTAAGAATCAATATCCTCTGCCACGCATCGATGATCTCTTTGATCAACTTCAAGGCTCGGCATGGTTTTCAAAGATCGATCTTAGGTGTGGGTATCATCAGCTTCGTGTACATGAGGATGATATTCCCAAGACAGCTTTCAGAATAACATATGGCCATTATGAGTTTCTGGTAATGCCTTTCGGCCTTAGCAATGCACCCGTGGTTTTCATGGACCTCATGAACCATGTTTGCAGGCCATACTTGAATAAATTTGTGATTGTGTTTATTGATGATATTTTGATATACTCCAAGAGCAAAGAAGAACACGAGCAACACCTTAAGTTGGTTATGGAGATCTTAAGAGAAGAACGACTGTATGCCAAATTCTCCAAGTGTGAATTCTGGCTTAAAGAAGTTCAATTCTTAGGACACATAGTCAATGAAAAGGGTGTTCACATGGATTCTGTGAAGATTGAAGCAGTGAAGAATTGGAGTACACCGAAGACACCAACGGAGATTCGATCATTTCATGGACTTGCTGGTTACTATCGGCGGTTTATTTCGAACTTCTCTAGGATTGTTGTCCCTCTCACTTCTTTAACTCAAAAGAATAGGCCTTATGAGTGGGGAACAAAGCAAGAAGAGGCGTTTCAGACTTTAAAGCAGAAACTTTGTGATGCTCCTGTCTTGACACTGCCTGATGGAGATGATGATTTTGTAGTTTACTGTGATGCATCCAACCTAGGTCTCGGTTGTGTTCTCATGCAACGGGGAAAGGTTGTGGCATATGCATCAAGACGGTTGAAAATCCACGAAAAGAGCTACACTACACACGACATGGAACTTGGTGCAGTCTGTTTGCTTTGAAGATATGGACACATTATCTTTAAGTTTGTAACATATTCTCAATCAAAAGGAACTTAATATGAGACAACGGAGATGGGTTGAACTGTTGAATGATTATGACTGTGAAATTCGCTACCATCCTGGTAAAGCGAATGTAGTGGCAGATGCGCTTAGTCGCAAAAGTCATGTTCAAATCCATAGTGTCCGAGTGCACACTAATCTCCATAATGATGTGCTCACAGCCCAACAACACTCATTGGTTCAAGATAGCCTAAAAGATGAGATGTCTTGTGGGGCCAAATTACAATTGGAAACTAAAGATGATGGTTTGATGTATTATTTGAATCGGTTGTGGACACTGAACAAGGATGATCTTAGGATGATGATTTTGGATGAAGCACATAAGTCTCGTTACTCAATCCATCTGGGAGCTGACAAAATGTTTCAAGACCTTAAAGACTTATACTGGTAGCCTGGAATGAAGAAGGATATTGCTGAGTATGTGGCCAAATGCCTTAACTGTTTAAAAGTTAAAGCTGAGCACCACCGACCTTCAGGATTGTCAGTACAACCAGAAATACCCATGTGGAAGTGGGAGAATATATCCATGGATTTTATTACCAAACTCCCACGAGCCGCAAGTGGTAATGATAGTATTTGGGTGATAATAGATCGATTAACCAAGTCGGCTCATTTCTTACCGATACGCGAGACGTACCCTGTGCGGAAACTAACTCGTATCTACGTGGATGAGATCGTTAGTCGACATGGAATTCCCTTAAGCATAATATCAGATCGTCATGCTCGTTTCACGGCACGATTTTGGGAATCGCTTCATGAAGCTTTTGGAACAAGACTGGATCTTAGCACCGCTTATCATCCTCAAACGGATGGACAGACGGAGCGAACGACTCAGACATTAGAAGATATGCTAAGAGCTTGTCTCATCGATTTCGGTGGCAACTGGGATAGCCATCTACCATTAGTCGAGTTCTCGTATAACAACAGTTATCATGCGAGCATTGGTATGGCATCGTTTGAAGCTCTTTATGGTAGAAAATGTCGGTCACCTATTTGTTGGACCGAGATCGGCGAATCGCAGATCACTGGTCCTGAGATTATTCAAGAAACGACTGAAAAGACTCACCAGATTCGCGACAATCTGTTTGCTGCTCGCAGTCGACAGAAGAGTTATGCTGATAAACGACGAAAACCTTTAGAATTTGAAGTTGATGATATGGTATTACTCAAAGTATCACATTGGAAGGGAGTTGCACAATTCGGGAAGAAGGGTAAACTTGCTCCACGTTATGTTGGCCCTTTTAAAATTCTTGAACGGATCGGGAAGGTTTCCTACAAGCTAGAACTTCCTCCTGAACTTAGCAATGTACACCCGACTTTTCACGTGTCCAATTTAAGAAAATGCTTAGCTGATCAAGATCTTCAGGTACCACACGATGACATTCGCGTTGATGATACCATGCACTTTGTTGAAAAACCAGTCGAGATAATGGACCGGGAAGTTAAAAAGCTCAATCGCAGTAGAATTCCAATTGTCAAAGTACGATGGGAGTCCAAGCGTAGTCCAGAATTAGCCTGGGAACGAGAAGATCAGATGAAGCTTAAGTACCCACACTTATTCATTACGGTCACTCCAAGTTGAATTTCGGTACGAAATTCCCTCCACTAGGGGAGACTGTAACATCACTATATTTCAGGCACTTCATTACCTAAATGTTTGTATTGTTAGAGCCTGATATGATAATTGATAATTACTAAGGATTATTGGATGTTATTATTATTGGTATACACACTGAGAACATATAATTTTGAGCGTAAACCATGGGAAATCTAGTTTGGAAAATAACAAGACAGAACCAGAGAGTTTATGGAGATGGAATTAATATGATATGGGTTGTTGATTTGGAATGGTAGTGGTATGGGATTCTATAGCCAAAGATAGGCAAGGATATAATCATGGTCTATCAAAGAGGTGGTGGGATGGCGGCTGAAGCAGTTGCGACTGGCTTCTACGTATGCCCTATACATAAACCATCTTCGGTTTATCATGATTATATCAGTGTTGAGGATTTGGCGAGGAGACACCGAGGTTTTGGTTTGGAATGACAAAGGTTTATGAGTTTGTTATTGGTTGGTTACTAAACATAGTC
Organism: Mikania micrantha; assembly: GCA_009363875.1. Taxonomy (NCBI): domain Eukaryota; kingdom Viridiplantae; phylum Streptophyta; class Magnoliopsida; order Asterales; family Asteraceae; genus Mikania; species Mikania micrantha. The sequence goes on along the minus strand of SZYD01000417.1, from coordinate 51,809 downwards.
AAGGACACATGGTCATGGTTTATTGAAATGGTGGTGGGAAGGTGGCTGGATAGGTTGCGACCTACTCCTACATATGCCCTATACATAAGCTTATTTCGGTTTATCATGGATGTGTCAGTGATATGGTTTAGTAAGAATTGGATTGGGAAATTATAATATTCAAGATAATAAAATAATGAAGGCGTTATTGGAAATAATTACGTGATGGTGAGGTTACGAATATAATTTTAACGCAAATATTATTTAAAAAAATATTAACTTCATAATGAATTCATGTGGGTGACGATTCACACGAATATAATTATTAGGAATAATATACTGAGACAATATTCCATAAATCGTAAATCGAATCGCAATACGATACGAGCGTTGGATTCGGAAAGGTGATGATCTTTACGAATACGTGCGTGAGTAACGCGTTTCAACGAGATAACTGAAATAATATCTAACGATATTAAATTAAGAAAAGGAATTTAAAAACATTTATTAGGAATCACAGTATTAATCAAAATTTAATAAAATCATTTTGTTAAATAAAGGATTAAACGGAAACCAACGAAACAGTTTTATAAAACGGATTTAATTAAAATCATTGGATTATACGAAATTATTTTATTAAAACGAAACCTAAGGATTTAAACGTTTTATATTTTAAATATGATTTACGAGAAGAACCGAGCATCTTATAAATTTTAACGCTATATAAACGAGACTGAACACGTGGGAACAAAACGAGGTATAAGAAAGAAGAAAGTCTTCTTTCTTCTTCACTTACACAAACCCTCTCTCCCTCTAGAACTCAATTCCCGTCGACCTACTCTCTCTCTAACTTCTCTCTACGATATCTCCTTCATTTCTCAACAGTTTCGCAAGATCTTGGTGCCAAAAAGTTCGTGTGATCGAGGAGAACAAGAACCCACGAAGATTTAGAGCATATGAAAGCGATATGAAGGTAGATCTTCCATTTTACTTTTGGGTTTTTTACTCATTTAGAAACCGGTTATTATCTCACCTTTATAAACGAATTTCACTCATAAAACCCTATATCAAGCTTTTGTAAACAACATGGTTCGTGAACGGCCGAACCTAAGCCATTACCAAATCTGGATTTGGCCGAACCTCCCTCGAAGCTGGGCAAAGGGAGCCGAACCCACAAGGGGTGGCCGAACCTCATGGGGGCCGGACCTTAGATGGACGAACCCTTGCCTTGCGAACCTGAGACACCAACCAGTGAGCCATGAACCAATGAGCCACGAACCTCGGATGCTGGCCGAATCTCATGGCTGCGAATCTGAGCTAGCCAAACCTTGATAGAGTCGAACCTAGGACCACGAACCTAGGAGCTGTAAAATAGTTGGCCGAACCTAACTGTTGCTTAAGTGGGAGAAGCTGACCAAACCTAAGGGGGCTGTGAAACTCTGTGAAACCTTGGACAACTGAACCCATGCTTAACTCTAGCTGAGCGAACCTAAAACTTCTGCTTGGCCGAACCATGAGAATGTCGAACCCAATGGCCTACGAACCCTCGGCTGTAGAAACCATGGCAGGGAACATATGACCATTATTGAAGCTATGGGAGGGGCTGTCTAAACTAAGAATATATGGAGGGACATGAGCACACATAGATATGCCCATGCATGCATGAATAATTCAAGTCACCACCTTTTCTCTCTCTAAACATAAGTTTTAAAATTATAGATTTATGTACATTGAACAGTTTATGTGAATAACCTAGGTATAATTTTCTTAAACTTAAATTAGATTTTAATAACTTAGATTAGGGTGGTCGATTTATTTAATCATGCATGTATGTATAGATGTGTGTATGAATAAGGTTATCACCTTTTTGCATACATATCTATGGGGGTGCACACAATAGAAATAAAATGCATGTACTTATGAACACGAACACGCGATAAATACAGGTTGTTGAAGTGTCTCTGATTTTACATACGTGAGCACACATTCTACAAACACCGAATCTAAGGAATTCAGGTGAGTTATCATAACCTCCTTTTTAAATCATTTTGTTTTTAAACTCAGAGGTGGAACATGTATACCAGAATTTTAAATATTATTTTGATAACACATGGGTGACACCTGGATTATCAATATGATATTCATATTATTGAATTATTACAGATTATGGATTGACATGGATTATTACACTCCGTGAGTCATTGTTGATTTAGTTGACATCGGTCCTCCGCAATGATTGAGTTACTGTTGGTAAGTTGACTAAGGTCCTCCTCAGTGATTTCAATGTTGGTTGAGTTGACTGCAGTCCTCCGCAGTGCATGTATGACACTTATACTATTTAGGAATATCGTTGGTTGACTTGACTGAGGTCCTCCGCGATGAATCCGCCGTTGATTGAGCTGACCGAGGTCCTCCGCGGTAACTTATATTGAGATAATTATGGTGAATATTGATTATTGATTGATTTGTGATTGGTTGAGATTGGTTGAATATATGTGGTTGATTATTTGTGATTATTTGAATTATGTGATTTTTGTGTTTGTGTTTGTGTGTTGGCAGTGTTGGATAATCTCGCAGGTGCACATGTGGATATTTCTTGGAAAACTATAAACTTTTATAAACATTCTGTAAACATTTTTGAAACATAAAAACTTATGATTACTCACCAACTACTTCGCACTTGACACTTGATTTTCTACACGTTTCGGGAAATGAAGAAAAGTAGGTTGAGCAGGATGATCTCACATTTTGGATATCATCACTTAGGATCTTGGACTTAGCTAAAATTAACTGGATTACTGAAGACTAGTTTTTAGTTAATTTAGCTAATATTTTCTGTAAATTGATGTATTTAGATACCCATGAGCTTATGAACAATCTACACATCCCTCGGGGCATCCCGACGTTTCCGCCATCGGTCGGGGTGTTACACAAGGTATGTTGGACCTTTTGAGATCCTAGAAAGAATTGGTCCCGTAGCCTACAAACACAAACTTCCAGTGGAGCTAAGCAATGTTTACAACACTTTTCATGTGTCGAATCATAAGAAATGATTGGCTGATCAGGACGTTCAAATTCCACCGGAAGATATTCAGATTCAAAATAACATGCAATTCATAGAACGTCCAGTTGAGATCATGGATCATGGTGTCAAGAAACTCAAACGTAGCCGTATCCCGATCGTAAAGGTACGATGGGAGGGCAAACGTGGTGCTGAGTTCACCTGGGAATGTGAAGACCAGATGAAGCTCTAGTACCCTCATCTTTTTACAGTATATTCGCTAGTTAATTTCGGGACGAAATTCCCTTAACTAGGGGAGACTGTAACATCTGCACAATAATCATGGTAGTCATAGATCAGGATAGAACAGTGTGTACATGTTAGTCTTTATGTCAAGCTGTTTGTGTTCAAAATGTCATAATATCAATGTGCCAATGTGATTTCATATGTTCATGGTCATGTTTGTGTGCAATAGGATCTTAATTAATTAGGAATAAGTATGTATTATTTATTTACAGTCGATTACGCTAGGCAAGAACAGTATTGTATTATATCGAAACAGTGGTGGGCTGGCGGCTGATATGGCATGTAGTTGTACTCTGCGTATGCCCTATACATATACTGGGTTCGGTGTAATAGGATAGTGTTAGTGCGTAGTGTCATGAAGAATAGTATGACAAACAAATCGTAATGCGTAAGCAAGACTGAGTATTATTACGGTTGACGATTCGTAATGATATAAATGTCGAACTTATAATTACGAATAAAGGACAATAAATAAATAATACGACCAAAAACGTAAGTGATTGCGGGTATACACGTAATTATATTCGTTTAACGGTATGACTACGAACGAAATGTAAAAATAAGTAAAATATTTTATTTTACATTTTACAATTTTGAAAGTCATCAAAAACAATTCAAGAAAGCTATTTTACAATTCAAAATATTTAATTTCGTAATCATAACGACACGCGCGTAAAAATACTCGAAACCGACACCGAGCGAGACCGAATACGCAGGGGACCATTCGGGGTATAAAAACCCTTAGTTTTCTTGTCTTCCTCATCAAGATTCAGCTAACACACCCTTCTCTCTCTCTTCTTTCCCGTCCAACTCATTTCTCACTAGAAAACCTTCACAAATTCGTCCATAACTTCTTCGTTTCTTAACAAAATTGCGCATATTATATATTAAAACGACCGTCTCGACGAGAGGAAGCTGGAAGTACAAGGGATCGGAGCTGATTCGAAGCATTTTGGCCGAAATCTTAGAGAGAAGTTACGGTGCTGAAGGTATGTTTACTATTCATCATCTCTTTCATTTAGTCGTAATCATTTAGAAATTCAACCCAACGTCGCTGTCGCATGTTGAGCTCCTTCTGATCAAAGATATGCTGCAGACACTTGTGATCAGTATATATGGTACACTTAATGCCATATAGGTAATGTCTCCAAATCTTCCGTGCGAAGATTACAGCTCCCAGTTCAAGATCATGAGTAGTGTAGTCCTTCTGATGAACCTTTAACTTTCTTGATGCATAGGCGATAACTTTGTCACGTTTCATCAGTACACAACCAAGTCCCTGATGGGAGGCATCATAATAAACAACAAAGTCATCACAACCTTCTGTGAGAGATAGGATTGGAGGCATCACATAACTTTTGTTTCAACGTCTGAAAAGCATCCTCTTGTTTCTGTTCCCAGACAAACAGTTCACTTTTCTGGGTTAACTTAGTGAGAGGCAAGGCTATCTTAGAAAAGTTTGAGATGAACCTTCTAAAATAACCTGCCAATCCCAGAAAATATTATATCTCCGTCGGTGTCTTCAGAGTATCCCAGTTCTTTGTTGCTTCAACCTTGGCAGGGTCTACGTGTATTCCCGCGCTGTTGACTACATGACCCAGGAATTGAACTTCCCTTAGCCAAAATTCACATTTAGAGAATTTGGCATAAAGTTTCTCTTCTTTGGACAGCTCCAAGATCGTTCTGAGATGTTGCTCGTGATCAGCTTTGTTTTTCGAGTAAATCGGTATGTCATCAATAAAGACAATGAAAAACTGATCCAAATACAGCTTGCACACTCAGTTCATGAGGTCCATGAAAACCGCTGGCGCATTCATCAATCCGAAAGGCATCACCATGAATTTGTAATGCCTGTATCAGGTTCTAAATGCCGTCTTTGGAATATCTTCGTCTTGAACTCTGAGCTAATGATATCCAGACCACAAGTCAATCTTCGAGAAGTACTGAGCTCCTTGCAGTTGGTCAAACAAATCATCAATCCTCGGCAATGGATACCGATGCTTGATGGTTAGCTTTTTCAGCTCGCGGTAGTCTATGCACATTCGAAACGATCCGTCTTTCTTCTTTGCGAAAAGACCGGAGCTCCCCAAGGCGAGTAGCTCGGTCTGATGAAACCCTTATCAAGTAGCTGCTGTAGTTGGTTAGACAATTCCTACATCTCTGAAGGTGCTAACCTGTAAGGTGATTTAGCAACAGGAGTTGCTCCAGGAACTAGGTCAATACGAAACTCCACCGGTCGCGCAGGAGGCAAACCAGGTAGATCTTCAGGGAATACTTCCGGATATTCTTTAACTACTGGCACGTATTGAATCTTTTTCTTGTCTTTCTCCTTTTCCACCACATGAGCCAGAAACACCACGCATTGTTTCTGTAGACACTTACGCGTCTTTATGCAAGAGATAATTTTGACACTTCGTTTTTCTTGATCCCCTCTAACTTCCAATACGCGATCATTCGGAAATGGAACTCAAAGCGACTTCTCAGAACAAATGATTTCCACTCAATTAGAGGAAAGCCAATCCATTCCAACAATGATGTCGAAACTACCCAACTCCATCGGTATCAAGTCGATGGTAAATGTGTGGCCATTAAGTGTCAATGGGCAGTTCCTGTATATAGTACTAACTGTGACCTGTTTCCCATTAGCTACTTCTATAATGTAAGGGAAGTCTAACTGTTCCTCTATAGAATCTAGTTGGCATGCAAAATCGGTAGAGATAAAACTCTGATCCGCACCAGTGTCAAACAAAATAGATGCATAAAAGTCATGTAAGAGGAATGTACCAGTGAACACATTCGGGTCTTGGCGTGCAGCTGGTGCTCCAATAGCAAAGGCTCTTTCGCGGGGTGCTGGAACTGCCTGTTGTGCCTTCTTCGGGTAGTTCTTTGCAAAGTGGCCCTGTTCGCCACAGTTATAGCATCCACCTTTGTTTTGGTTGGCTAGTAGAGGGAGAGCCAAAGCAACATTGTTGACTGCTTGGTTTGGTGTTCTCCTGCATTGCTGGACCCAGTGTGTATATCTTCCACATCCCGTGCACTGACGGCATTGGTTGCTTGCAGCATGATGGTACTAGCACTTGGCACACAAAGGGTGTGGGCCAGTATATTGTTTCCTGGGCACATTCTGCGGTGTCATGGCTACTTGATTGAGTGGAGTAGCCACAGTGTAGTTCTTGATAGTCTTTTTTTTCTTCTTCTGATGATGGTGGGGTTTCTTTGAAGAGTCTTCCTTGCGTTTGCTAGTGTCAGCCTCTTTCTTCAGAACTCCAGAGGCTATCATATGATTAGTGAGTTTCCCATACAAACTCACAGCAGACTCTATAGTAACAGGGTTGGCTGCAACAACCAAACCGTGAATGCAGGAGGGAAGTCCACCTACGTATCGATCAATTATTTTCTTCAAAGTTGGTACCATGTCTGGCACCAAAGCAACCAACTCGTGATAACGGGTAGTATACCCCATGTGGTCTGCCCCCTTCATCACATGGCTTGACAATTCAACCTCCAATTTTTGTAGCTCGTTCTTGGGGCAGAATTCTGTTCTCAGCAGCGTCTTGAAGTCTTCCTAAGTCATTGACATAGCTTCTTCTCTTCCCCTTGCATTGATTTGGCCATTCCACCAAGTCAAGGCTCATTTGTTGAACGTTCCAGCAGAATAACGAACCTTGTGGTGCTCTGGACAACTGCAGAGGTCCAGAGTAGCCTCAATATTTTTTATCCATTAGATTAAACCAACGGCTCCTTCATTTCCGCTAAATGTCGGCGGTTTACATCCCATAAAGGACTTATAGGAATGATTTGAAGCACCGCCAGTGTTTCCACTGGCTTCTCCTGATGAATGCCCTGTGTTGTTGCTGTCATTCCGTAAACAATTGAGCATATCCGGAATCACCTCCTTTAGCTGATTAGTCAGCTGGCTGCTCAGTAAGGTTACTAGTGCAACGGTAGCAGGATCCAGTATCGGTCATGCTCGAACCTGGAGGTGGGTTAAGTGGAGGAGGAGGCGGTGGTAGAGGGGAGTCAGCTGGTGATGGTGTCGATGAGTGTGGAGCTGAACTCTATGGTGGAGGTACGATAGAAGGAGGTCTTCTCGGCGGCATTCTGATCATAAGCAAAAATATATTGGTTAGCGCAGTGATCGAATGTAGAAGACACAATGCAAGTATTAGATCCTATGTTCTCTACATGAAGGGTCCCTAGGTTATAGTCTAGGCCAAACCGTTTAAATAAATGACCTATGTTTCTCTATAACCATGGCTCTGATACCAATCTGTCACACCCCGAGCCGGCGGGGTAGGATCGGATTCCCCATCGGGCGGAATGTTCCCGGGGCGCGAAATCGGGAGTGATAATCGGAATGATTAGAGTGTTTACATTGCACATACTATATAAATGAGAAACTGCTAAATAACATAGAATTACAAAGTTAAATTACATCAATTAAGTTTATAATTTAACAATGTAAATCTACTATCACATCATAAATCTTCTATCTTGCATCTGCACAAGATATACAAAATAAATCTGTATAATTTTGCTTCAAAATATTCAAGTCCAAAAAGCTAGGTCCTCTATCTGGAAACCTAGTCCAAAAAGAAATAACTCTTCAGTTGACCTGTTCGTCGCCTGAGAAGTCATGCAAAAATAAAGTCAACACATGGTTGGTGAGTTCATGTAGTTTTATGAAAAATGAGTTTGAATAACCTGAATGACCACCTTAACCTCACCATTAACCACCTATACCATCCGATTCGGTATGCTTATTATAGGGCATATGTAGGGTCGAACTTACCGCCCGCCCAGCCACCGTCCCACCACATACTAAACCACATGATATATTGTTCCTGGTGATAATTAAGCATTTCATCCCACTTCTTTGATTCCATAACATTTGATTCATAGAATTTGATTACCCTGAAAATGTTTACCTTGATCCCCCAAAATGACAACCTTAACCTCATCAACAACCACCTATGCTATCCAATCGAGTATGCTTATATATAGGGCATATGTAGGGTCGAACTTACCGCCCGCCCAGCCACCATCCCACTACATACCGGACTGCTTAGCATATTGTTGTTAATGATAATTAAGTGTTTCATTCCATTCACCGTCATTTTAGATTCTGATTTCAACAAACAGATTTACCTTTGATCTCTTGAGTTCACCATGTATTCATGATTTCTCAAAAGCACTTGTAGAAATATAACATTAAATGTTTAATTAAACTAATAACTAAGCATTTAAATACAACTAAGACATGATGATTGGGCCTTATTTGACTTAATCAATTATACTTAGTTGTTGGTGGTTGTCTAAGTTGTACCCTCTCACACGTGACCCATATCAGGCATGACTCACAAGGAGTCTACCTGTGTGTGCCGGGATTTTAATGATGCCCATATCAGCTTGACCCATTGGTCTACTGTACATGCCAAGACTTTACGGATATCCTTTGATTCTTGATCTTCTTTTTTTCTCATGATTTTGTTTGATAGTTCACGTTATTGCCCATATAGCTTGACTACAAGAGTCTACTATTTATGCCGGGACTTATTTGTGTTACACGTGGTCTTGATTTCTATACAACTGACATCCACCTTGACTCAAGCATTAATGATTTCATTGATGTTAATGATTTCATTATTTCAATGATTCACACACAGTTCTAATTTCCTTGAGTCTCTTAATTTTGATCTTTAGAATTTCATGATTTTACAATGATTATAGATTTATGAGTAGGATCCTTTGATTTATTGATCTCCACACTGGATTAGTTTCCATTGCATTAGATCTTTCACTTTAGTTCGTTTGATTCCACTTTGAGTTTAGATTCTTGAATTTGAGCTTGATGGACTAAGGGTTTTTTTAGAGTTTTAGAATTAAGGTATTACTCATAAGAGTAATTAATTAACTTGTAAGTTCTTTCTGCATAGCAATTTCCTAGACAGGAGTCTAGGAGTATAAACAAACATATATAATAAGCAATTTATAATAAGTAAAAGCATTTACGTAAAACAATTTAAATAAAACAGTTTACGCATGCTTCTCAGCCCCGCGTTTGAAAACAAAAATGTTTAGGAAAGGGGCAATGAACTCACCTGTGTTGCTGTGCAAATGATTTATCACAAAATGTGGGCTCGTTGTTGTAGACTAGGTTTCTTCAGTTCCTAATTTGTTTTAAAAGAATTCGAATACGATAAGTGTACGTATTATTCGTCGTATCTAGGATTTGGTCTCGATGTGCAACTAAGTGTCCTATGCTGCTAATGTGATTCTAAGAATTAATCTAGCTAGTCTAAATTACTTACCCATTTGTAACCCGTACCCCAATAGTTAACTATAACAAGTCTTTAATTAAACCATTTCTATTTTCATTCACTTTAAACTATATATCAAGTCCAAATCATTTAATTTAATTTAAACAAGTTTATAGATCATTTTATTTTATTAACATGTCGTTACTTTACTTAAAATAACATTTAAAATATGATGGGCTTAGGTTTGGGCCATTGGGCCTACCTTGGCCAATTGCTAGCCTTTGGCCACCAATTGACTTTTCATCAAAATATTGGGTCAACTAAATAAGGGTCAACTCTTCATGTTGAATTGTTAGAGTGTTTTAAGAAAGCACATTCCCATTAGAAGTCTAACTCATAATTCTTTAACCCATTCTCACTTTATACCTTATATTGTTCAACCCATGTTAGTTCTTAAAAGTTGAGCATTGATTTTATGTAAGGAAACCCCAATTGCCATTTCATGCACCCACATAAGGTCATTTCATGCATGCACGAGTACACGAAAATTCCATGCACACACTTGTAAAGCCTAAGGCTTTAGGTTCGTTGCCCTTTTATTCCCCCACATAGGTTCGCTGTAATGAATTGGATTTCCCCAAGGTTCGGCTAACTCAACAGTATCCTAGTGTAGGTTCGCAGGGCTCATGGTTTACTGCCATCCTAGGAAAGGTTCGGCCAACATCTCGGAGGTTCGGCTCTGATGGTTCGTCGGTTAAGGGTTCGTGGCCCTATGTAGCTTCGCCTCGGAAAAGGTTTGTCGGTTGTAGCATGGTGGTTCGTGAGCCAGAAGGTTCGACCAGGAGGGTTCGGCTGAAATTCTGTTCGCTTCAGCGAGGGTTAGCTTTTCAGAGGTTCGACCATCATTGAGTTCATGGGACTTATTGGGTTCGGCTGCCATGGGAGGAGTTCTAGGCTAGTGCAACCCACCGGTTCGGCCAAGAAGAAGAGGCGGTTGGAAAGGTTCGCGTCCACCCCAAGGTTCGGTGCCCACAAGATTCATCAGCTTAGGGTTCAGCCAGGTACCTTGAGGTTCGGCCAATCCACCCTTCACGAACTAGATCATCTTCTTCGTGTAATTCATCTCTGGTTAGCTACTGACCGTTCCCAAATCCCCCCCCTTCACCCAACATCAGCTCGATTGGCAAGGAGTAACCCTAAAATGGCTTAACATTTGTATCCATATGCTCACTTCGTATTAACAAGAAAATTGAAAATAAATCTACGTGGTTACCTCAAATATAATGGATAAAAGCTTGAATTCCTTGTACTTTCGTGATCCAACAGTGGAGATGGTCGTTTTGACTCCAAAAACTCGCGATTCCGATGAGTAGTGATCAAGAAATTGTAGAGAGAAGTTGAGAGATTTTTAGAGAGAGAGAGAGAGAAATGAATTTTTGTGTGGGTGAATGAGTTGGTGTGGTTGGTGGTGCATTCATGATCCCATTTAATGTTTTAAATATACTCGGTGGTTCGGTTTCGTTCGGTTTCGTGTAAAACGTCATTTCTTCGTAGTTTTCGTAACGAAACGACCCGATCTCTAAACTAAAGTTTATAAAATTATTTCAAGTTGTGATTCCTAATAAATTAACTAAATATCTGTAGTTTAATTAAAATTTTCAGAAATATTAAATTTGCTGTTTAAAATCGAATCGTACGGTCGTCGCGCGTATTCGTTCGAATCGTCACCCGTACGAACACGACGATAACTATACTTTTCAATATTGTCTTCTAATTATAGGATATCGTTCAGAATGTTAAACTTCCAGATTTATTCGTACAGATCGTCACCTATAAGAATAATCCGGCGATTTAGCATTCACGTAAAGACATCCGTGTTGTTTTGTTTTATAAAGCCTCGCATACGTTTATACATAATAAAATCCTAACACATAATCACATGGCGGTTCTGTGTTGCCAGATAATTATCTAACTGATGAACCAAGTTTTTCTAGAGTTTTGTTTCTCTGAAATGATTCTGAATTCACTATTTGATAACACGAAATGATAACAATACATGTTATGAATATGAAATACACTGCAATGCATATAGTTTATACATGATCAATGTTCATGGCACTGTTGCGATCACTATTTCGGTACGATTCCGTTACTGATGTTACAGAAAGGCCTTGGGCCGAAAGGGGTTAGACCGAATCAGACCTGGTCGAATAGAAGCTGCCGAATGAAAGCTTTGCCGAAGGAGCTTGACCGAAGGAGCCTAGTGGCGAATGGGTGTCATCCGACCGAAAGAGGGTCATTCGGCCTAGGGCCTAGTCAGTCGTGGCTCAGTCGGCCGAGAGGCCTCCCATACGGCTTGTGGCCATTCGGCCGGACGCAGGTGTCCCATTCGGAGCATCGAAAACAACAAGAAGCAGCCCCTTCCATTTGTGTGTTTCATGACCAACCCAAGATTCCTACACATCCTAGCAGGATTGTGTGATGTTTTCCCTAAGGTTTTTCAAAGGGGATTCGAAATCGCTATTGGAAAGAGGTGCTAAATCATTTCTTTATTCCTTTACTTGTTGTTTGTCGATGTAAAAAAATGTCCCATTCAATAGAAATTGATTGAATTAAAAATACTAAATTTCTCGCCATTATGAGTTTAGGGCTATAAGCTAAGGATCAGGTAAAATGTGAATCTGATAAGTTAGTTTATAATAATTCATGAAATTGATTAGAATATTACCGCAATTGTAATTAGATTTGAGATCTATAAATCTTTGTTATTCATAGTTGTATAAGCGCTTTTTGTTGGAATCTTTTTTTATCTTTTAAGGAATTGGTTAGTCGTCCAGTAACAAGTAAGAATAGGAATTTTTATTCGATAAACGAAAAAGAACAATGAATGGGATCTCTAAGTCCGATCCTTTGTACTTTCGTGTAGAGGAGATCACAAGCTTCAATCTGGTTCAAGAATCACTCGATTTCGTGAAGAAACGAGCAAGTTATGGTTGTTTGAAGTTCTAGATTTTAATGAGAGAAGGAAACCAGGATTTTGGGTTTTAGAGAGAGAAAAGGAGAGGGGAAATGAGGAAAATGAGCTCATTCAAGGTATTTATACCTCGAATGAGTTCGGGTTCGTTTCGTTTGCTCGGTTCGCGTTTTCGTTGCGTTTCCGGCGCGTAACGCGTGTATTTTATGACTTTAAACGAAAGGATTTATTTTTACAATTTTAAAAGATGGTTATTCCTAGTAAATTCTCTAAATTTGTTTCGTTAAATTAATTTATCGAAAACGATTATTGTAAAAGTTTCGTCAGATCGCGTCACCTTCGCGCGTATTCGTTCGAATCGTGACCCGAACGAACACGACGATGGTTTTAGTTTCCGACCTTTGTTTTCTACTTTTCAGTCATTATTTTAGAACTTCAAACTCACAGATATGTTTGTATGAATCGTCATCCACGCAAGCACACCGTCAGTTCGTTATCCTGAAACAACACTGCACTTGTGTTTTGAATTGTTTTTCCTCACATACGTTTATACAAAGTAGCATATCAATAAGCTTTCGTGTTTCAGTTCAGTGTTGTCTGATGTGTTTATGACTTTTAAACCATGAGATTTAATCAGATTTCAGAAATGCTTGCATAATAGTTTAGTGTTAAGCATTACAATGTTAATAGCATACAAATATTTCACGTAGTTTGTACCTGAGTTACTGTGCAAGTTACTGTTGAGATCACTGTTCCGGCTGCATTTCCGGCACTGATGTTACAGTCTCCCCTTGTTTGAGAAATTTCGTCCCGAAATTTAAGCATCGTGGCCTTCCTCTGTAAACAGTTGGGGATACTTTAACTTCATGTGATCTTCGCGTCCCCATGTAAACTCAGGTCCGCGCTATGAATTCCATCGAACCTTGACAATCAGAATACGGCTTCGCCTCAGTTGTTTAACCTTGCTATCCATAACCTCCAAAGGTTCTTCGATAAAGTGTATATGTTCATCCAATTGAATTTCTTCAACTGGTATGACGAGTGATTCATCAGCAAGGCATTTCTTTAAGTTCGAGACGTGAAACACGTCGTGCACACCACTAAGTTGATCTAGTAACCTTAGTCTATACGCCACGGGACCAATACGCTCGATGATCTCGAACGGTCCCACGTACCGTGGTGGTAGTTTGCTTTTCTTTGCAAAACAGACTACGCCCTTCCATGGGGATACCTTTAACATGACGCGGTCTCCCACTTGGAATTCCAACGGCTTGCGCCGTTTGTCGGCATAACTCTTTTGTCTGCTTCGCGTTGCTTGTAGCCTTTGTTGAATATGAGCAATCTTGTATGTAGTTTCTTGAATAAGCTCTAGCCCAGTTATTCGATTACTTCCCACTTCAGACCAACAGATCAGAGATCTACATTTTCGACCATAAAGAGCCTCGAATGGTGCACATCCGATGCTACTATGATAACTGCTGTTGTAGGAAAATTCAATTAGTGGCAAATGAGAGTCCCAATTCCCACCAAAGTCTAAAACACAAGTTCTCAACATGTCCTCCAGGATCTGTATAGTACGTTCGCTCTGACCATCCGTTTGTGGATGGTAAGCTGTACTCAGGTTTAAGTGTGTCCCCAGAGATTTCTGCAATGACTGTCAGAACCGTGATGTAAATCTGCTATCTCGATCATAGATGATAGATAATGGCACACCATGGCGTACCACTATCTCATTAATGTAGAGTTTTGCCAAATTATCCATCGTGTAAGTCTCACGCATCGGCAAGAAATGAGCAGATTTGGTTAATCGATCGATGATAACCCAAATAGTGTCATGTCCACTAGAAGTGCGGGGTAGCTTGGTAACAAAATCCATAGCTATCTGTTCCCACTTCCAAAGCGGAATTTCAGGCTATTTCAGTAAACCTGACGGTTTCTGGTGTCCCGCCTTCACTTTTGCACACGTAATGCATTGACCATCGTACTCGGCTATGTCTTTCTTCATACCCGGCCACCAATAAAATCGCCGTAAGTCTTGGTACATTTTATCAGCACCAGGATGCACGTAGTACTTAGTCTTGTGTGCTTCATCAAAGATAAGCTTTATCAATTCATCCACTGCAGGAATCCATACTCGATCCTTGTAGTAGATGATTCCGTCTGGTTTTGTTTCAAATTCTTTTATGCTCCACAATCCAGTTCTTTCTTCAAGTTTCCTCGTTCAACTACCTCTTGTTGTGCTTGCATAACGTTGTCATGTAAGCTTGTCTCGACAGTCATCCCCATTGCTCTTACGAGCAAGGGTTTGACCCGTTCCTTTCAACTCAAGGCATCAGCCACAACGTTTGTCTAGCCCGAATGGTACTTGATTACACAGTCGTAATCATTTAGAAGCTCCACCCAACGTCGCTGTCGCATGTTGAGTTCCTTCTGATCGAATATGTGCTGCAGACTCTTGTGATCAGTAAATATGGTACACTTGGTGCCATACAAGTAATGTCTCCAAAACTTCAATGCGAATACCACTGCTCCCAGTTCCAGATCATGACTAGTGTAGTTCTTCGCATGAATCTTCAGTTGTCTTGAGGCATAAGCAATGACTTTGTCCCGTTGCATTAATACGCAGCCCAGTCCCTGATGGGATGCATCACATTACAGTACAAAGTCATCACAACCATCTGGGAGAGATAAGATTGGAGCATCACATAGCTTTTGCTTCAGAGTTTGAAAGGCATCTTCGTGCTTTTGTTCCCAAATAAATGGCTCGCTTTTTTGTGTTAACTTGGTGAGCGGTAGTGCTATCGTAGAAAAGTTTGAAATAAACCTTCTGTAATAGCCTGCTAAGAATAGAAAGGAACATATCTCCGTCAGTGTCTTCGAAGTATCCCAATTCTTGATTGCTTCGATCTTGGCAGGGTCTATGTGTATTCCCTCGCTGTTGACTACATGACCCAAGAATTGAACTTCTCTTAGCCAGAATTCACACTTAGAGAATTTGGCATTAAGTTTCTCTTCCTTTAATAGTTCCAAGATCATTCTGAGATGTTGCTCGTGCTCTGCTTTGCTTTTGGAATAGATCAGTATGTCATCAATGAATACAATGACAAACTGATCCAGATACGGCTTGCACACTCGGTTCATAAAATCCATGAAAA
This sequence comes from Mikania micrantha, assembly GCA_009363875.1. Classification (NCBI taxonomy): domain Eukaryota; kingdom Viridiplantae; phylum Streptophyta; class Magnoliopsida; order Asterales; family Asteraceae; genus Mikania; species Mikania micrantha. The sequence continues at coordinate 36,134 of SZYD01000417.1, read as the reverse complement.
CCGCTGGTGCATTCCTCAATCCAAAAGGCATCACCATGAACTCGTAATGCCCATATCTGGTACGAAACGCCGTCTTCGGTATGTCTTCGTCTTGCACTCTAAGTTGATGATATCCGGACCGTAAGTCAATCTTCGAGAAGTACTGAGCTCCTTGTAATTGGTCAAACAAATCATCAATCCTCGGTAGTGGATACCGATTCTTGATGGTTAGTTTGTTCAGCTCTCTGTAGTCTATGCACATACGAAAAGATCCATCCTTCTTCACGAACAAAACCGGAGCTCCCCTAGGTGAATAGCTCGGTCGGATAAAACCTTTGTCGAGTAGCTCCTGTAGTTGATTCGACAATTCATGCATCTCTGAAGGTGCTAATCTGTAAGGGGATTTAGCAACAGGTGTTGCTCCAGGAACTAAATCGATACGAAACTCTACCGGTCGCACAGGTGGCAAACCTGGTAAGTCTTCAGGAAACACTTGGGGGTATTCCTTTACTATTGGCACATCTTGAATTGTTTTCTTGTCTTTGTCTTTATCCACCATATGAACCAAGAAAGCTATGCATTGCTTCTGTAGATACTTATGTGCTTTTATGCAAGATATGATTTTGACACTACGCTTTGCTTGGTCCCCTCGGACTTCCAATACACGATCACTCGCCAATGGAATCTGGAGTAGCTTTTCAGAACAGATGACTTCTACTCTATTGAGGGATAGCCAATCCATTCCCACAATGATGTCAAAACTACCCAACTCCATCGATATCAAATCGATAGTAAAAGTATGATCAGTAAGTGTAAGTGGGCAGTTCCTAAATGTAGTGCTAGCTGTGATTTGTTTCCCATTTGCTACTTCAATAATATAAGGGGAGTCTAAAGATTCCTCAGTAAGATTAAGTTGGCGTGCAAAGTCAGATGAAATAAAACTCTGATCTGCACCAGTGTCAAAGAGAATAGATGCATAAGAGTCATGTATAAGAAATGTACCAGCGACCACGTTAGGGTCTTGGCGTGCTGCATCGGCTCCAATCACAAAAACCCTTCCACGAGGTGCTTGGGCTCCTTGTTGCACTCTCTTTGGGCAGTCTCTGGAGAAATGACCTACTTCTCCACAGTTATAGCATCCTCTGTTGTTGTTGTTGTGATTGTCGGGGTTTGGTGGTGGAGGTAATGCTCTAGCAGTATTGTTTGTAGACTGTGTCGCTGGAGCACGGCACTGTTGAGCTCGGTGACGTAGTCGACCGCAATTGTTGCATTTCCTGCATTGCGCCGTAGCAAGATGATATTGTTGGAAAAATAAGGACTGACGAAGCAAAACCACCCTTCAAATAATCCATTTGAATAAATGTTGCAGGACACTACCTTCGGAAGACATCTGCTTCCGAAGATAATAAACACTTCGGAAGACAAGATTCAGAAGATGCTTCGGAAGACATTAGCTTCTGAACTTTCGAAGAGAATAAACACTTCGGAAGACAAGATTCAGAAGATGCTTCGGAAGACATTAGCTTCTGAAGATAAAATACTCTTCGAAAGACTCCATCGGAAGACTTATGTATCTACATCAGCTTCCGATGATGGTCTTCTGATGAAAGAATAAATGATTGTCTTCTGATGAAAGAATAAGTTTTTCTTTCATCAGCTTCAGATAAAAGTATAACAGATTCCTTTAATCAGTTTCCTATGAAGAAGTTCCGATGGAATAACTCCTTAGCATCAGTACAAATTTCTGAACCTCGGAAGACTTCAAGATCTTTAAAGATCCTAAGTTGACTTTGCACTTGTACTATTCTGATGCTACAATGTCTGTAAAAGTGTCTTCAGTCTTATCTGTTTGTCTTTTTCTTGTATTTGTCTGAAACATTAATTGTCGGGGCTAATTATACCCCCAACATCCTTTGTATTATGTACAACACTTTTCTGAATCTTCTTTGTGTTGCCTTTCTGTTTTCTGTTCACTCTTTTCTTTAAACAAGAAAACTAAACAACCAAAATAACTAAACTTAAGTGCAAAACCCTAGAGGGAGCTAATACCAAAAGCTTTGACTAAGTATCTAAAGCTCTTGTTCCTGGTTAAATCAACCTCTCCTCTGGTCACTGATTTTATAAAATTGGTATCAGAGCCTTGTTCTTTAGTCTTGGTTTAACCATCAAGTCTAAAATTCAAAGCTCTCTTTGATATCTTGGTGTTTAGTTTTCTGTGTTCATCTCCTTTTCATAATCTGCTGAAGATTGATTTTTGAAACTCTAAAGTGTTCAAAAATCATTCAAACAAACTACCTTGAGTACTCATTACTTGTTGATTTACTCATAACTGTTTGAACACATGGCAGAAAAATTCACCTTAGATTCCCATAACACTGGTTCTACCACAAAGCCACCAATTTTGGTTAGGCATCAATATAATATTTGGCAGAGACGGATGTTACATTTCCTGTCAAATAATCATACAGGATGTTGGAAGTCTGTCATGTTCGGACCTCATAAACCAATGGTCCTGGACACGGAGACTGGAGATGATGTCCCTAAGGACCCTCGGAACTACACCGAATAAGACTTTCAGAAATTGGAGCTTGATGCCAAAGCACATGCTCAGCTGGCTATGGCCCTTCCGAATGAAATTTATTCGGGTCTTCTTCACCATGAGTCCGCTAAGGACTTATGGGATGCTCTAAAAGAGAAATTCGGTGGTACCGATGATGTTGTAGCCAACACTAGGGAAATATTGGCTCAACAATATGAGACTTTCTGCCAACTAAATAATGAGTCACTGACTCGGCAATTTGAAAGGTTCACTTCTCTCTTAAGTGAACTAAAATTAGCTGGTCAAGTGTACCCTCCTGTCTCAGTTCTTAATCGATTTTTAAGATCTCTTCCTGAAAAATGGGAAACTTATTCTATAGTTATGAGATCTTCACCAGATTTTGGCAAACTATCACTTACCCAACTTCATGGTAAGTTGCTCACCTTTGAGTGAGAGATTGACCAGAAACGAAAACTAATAAAATCTGGTAAATCAACTGAAGAGTATGTTCAAGGGAACACAGCTCTTCTTAGTCATAACTCTGTGATAAATGATCAGGGTTATGGTGAACACATTGACATAACTACTGGCATCACCTCTTCATTCTCTTCTCGTGATGACCATTCTCTCCTTTGTAGGATCAGATGTTCTCATTTGATCAATAATAGATTATAGCAGCGGAATTCAAAGATGAATTAGCTCAATATTAGCAAGAACAAAGTAAATTCAATCAAATAGTAAAGAACAAGTTTGTTATAGAAAGAGAAATTCTGCAAAAGAAATAATTCATTCAATCGCACTAACTTCGTTACCAATACAAAATGTCAACTGCCCTTATATAGAAACAGTGACGTCTGATGATGTCACATGATGTTGACACCTAACAGACAAAAGATAACTACTGATTTAACTAAACTACTGAGAATGTCTACAACATCTGAAGACATTCTCTTACAACTACTGAAGACATAAAACTACTTAATTAAGACTACAACGTCTGATGAGTAAAATACTCATCAGACTTTTTACAAGTACTAAATGAAAACTACTGAAGACAAAACGAAACACCACAACATCTGAAGACTTACACTTCAGCTGTTGTATATAACTTCAGATCTTGTAACTTCTGCAAAGTGAATGTCAGCCGTTGTGTTCTTCTTCAGTTGTTGTAAGTGTTGTGAGACTTAGAGATTTTTCTGATCAGGCTCATTGGTTCTTTTAGTCCAACAAACTCCCCCTGAACCAATGCAGCCAAAAACCTCTAATTTATTGATTGTCTCACTTATTTTTATCCCAGGCAGAATGATTTGTCTTTTTCTTTGAGATCAGTATCAAAATGACCAGTTTAAGTGTATGCCTGATAATCAACAGCTTCAAAAAATCTAACAGACAAAATATGAGAGGGAACTCCATTGGGGAAATGGACTATGAGCATTAACCCCTCTCATTGAAGCTATTGATCATATAATAACCTGAATGACTCCCTGACATAGGCTTCAAGCAAAATTACCTTCTCTTCTTGAGTCAGCCTTTCAGGTTCACCTTCAAAGAATGACTCAGGTCCATAATACTCAGATAAGTACCTGGCCGTTGTCCCATCATGTAGCTCCACTCTGGTTATCTCTCTGTAAACAAATTCATCTGGATGCTTCCCTTCCAGAAATAAGGGAAGCTCATTTTGCTTAACTCCTTCCAGCTTTCTGTACACTAATCCTTTCTTGATCATCTTGTTTTCTATGAACTTTGGAGCTTTCAAACCAGAGTTGTACACACTCTTAAAATCACTAATTATCTCCCAAGGATCAAGTACAGACCCTAACATAATACCAGCACTTAATACCTTCTTGATCCTTCTGGCATAAGCAGCTGGAGCCTCTCTCTTGTGGATCCTGTTAATGATTCTTGGATCAGGCCACATCCTAATCTGTTCCTTCCTATACTGATATGTGAACCTCAGAGCATACAACCTTTGGGCTTCTTTCTTCATTGCTATAATGGTTGATGTCTGAGGATATTCCTTGTCAACCATTCTTAAGATGTGCTCATCATGCTTTTTCTGGTTCTCTTCCTCTTCAAGCTTAACTTTCACTGCCAACCTTTGAGATTCTGGTGTAATCTTTGGATGTTGTCCACACACCAGAGGCTTTTCAGGCACATAGTTGGCAGGTAAGGTTACTTTCTTCTTTTGAACAACCTGTTCTGAACCAGTTTTTGATGATTCAGGCTTTTGAACTTTTGCTTTAATTACAGTGGAGATAGGAAGCCTGTCTTCCTCATCAAATTCCTCCTCTTCTTGAATCCTTAAGAATCTCCTTTTCTTGGGAGGAGCACCAACATCAGATATATCAATTCCAATATCTTGCTCAACTTCACCCATCTGAATTTGATCTTTTTGTGCTTGCATTTCCTCTTGCTCAATTTCTTGTGATTCAGAGGTTGTAACCTCTTCTGCTGTTACTTTCTCAACATTGTCGTCAACTTCTTTATCACTAATTTCTTCAATTTCCTTTTCCACATTCTCTATATTAACTTGCTCAACCTCCTCCTCAGCAACAGTATCAACCTCAGCAGGTTTATTCTTCTTTTGTCTCTTGTATGTAACTTGAATAGCTGGAGACCTTTCAGAAGCAATATCTTCATCTTCATTTCTTTGCCTTTTAGAAGCTGAAGCTGTGACTGAGTCTGTTCCTAACTCCCCCTTTTTGGCTGCAGGGGAAGAAGGAGTGTAAAGAGAAGTAAGCTTGCAGTCACAGCATCATCTACCATTTGCTGGATTTGAGATTGTGAGGGTAGCCTCTCATCAAGGGCTTGGGTGATGATGTTCGTTAGTAAGGGAGTGATGAGAGGTATAACAGTGAGAAGGGCAGCAGCTAATGCCTCAGGGGGGCTGGAACCCAAAGGATTAGTGCCTGAAGCAGAGGCTGGTGGCTTGTTAAATTGTGGAGTAGAGGTGGAAGTGTTTGTGTGACCTTCAAGATTAGAAGGTGCCATCTGTGGGGTAATAGGGGAAGATGGACTTTTGTCCTTGGACATCTTGGTGAGTAGCTCATTGAGCCTACAGACCTCAGCCTCAAGGAGTTTGTTCTGTTGCAGAACATCAGCAAGGGTCCTTTGGTCATCATTAGCCTTGGCTAAATCATCTGACCTCCTGAGAGTATCAGGATCTACCTGAGTTGAGTGTGGCTCAACATGATCAGGTGCCCCTTTTTCTTGGAACTGGGGACTTCCAACCTCAGGGGTAATCCCTTCATCAGTTGTTGCCTCTGACAGGGTCTTAGCTATGTTACTACTATCAATCACTCCAAATGATGGAGGTGAAGAAGTAGCAGCCCTGTCAGATATCAGAATCTCTCTTTCCACACTAGGAGATCTGATTTGGTAGTCAAAATCCTGTGGGTTATCAGAGACACTTTGATCCTCCCCCTCAATGTTGGAGCTAATCCCAGTAGTGATAGGTGTCTGGGTGGGGATAGGAGTGTTCAACTGATCCAGGATATGTTCAATGACAAAAGTTGGGCTTTGTTGGGTGGTTTCCATAGGATTTGGCTGTGAAACAGAGTGCACCCGGGGAGATTGGTGCTGTTCAATAGAAACCTTTTCAAATGAAAGAGGTTCTAGAAATGTGTCTGCCCCTTCAATGGTTGCACCAGGTTCCTGTTGAGAGGAAGCCTGGGCGGTTTGAGCTGGTGGAGTCTGATGGACCACTGGTTGACTACTTCCAGTAGCCATTTCATGCCTTGGTGAAGCATGGGCAGACTCAGGGGACTCATTTCCCTGAGCAGCCTTTTTGGGCTTTTTGGAGTGAGGGTTGGTGGGGACTTTAGATTTGTATTTGGAAGTGGAGACTGTGGGTTCCCTATGCTTGGGTTTTAGCTTTCGGGCAGCCTCTTTGAGAGTGAGGTTTGAGTTGTGTCGGGAATATACCTCCAACAGAACTGCTGGAGCAGATATCCCCTGACCAACAAGGCCACTGTGCTTTAACTGTTTTTCTATGATGGCCATGATAAATCGTGGATAAAGTAGCCATCTAGAAGAAACAGGCTTAGCAGCATGTTTAGTTAATTCGGAAAACAAAATTTGTGAAAAATTTAGTTTTTGAGATTCCAGAATTGAATACAATACCTGTTGCCACCTGGAGGACATCTGGTCCCATGAAGAAGATTTCGGAGCCAAGCAAATGTTGATCATGTGAAAAATCAGGCGCTCCGGATCATTGAAATGCTTCTTGTATAGAGTTGAATCGCTTAAATCACCTTGGTATTCATGACTTGTGAAACAGAGGTCAGTTAAGTTCTTTGGGAATTGCGTGACCAAGTTCGCATCATCAAGGTAGAGAACCTCCCTTAGTTCAGCTGGGCTGATGTGCACATTATGACCATTTACTGTTGAACGAAGAGATATCACACCAGTGCCAACATTGATGAGTTCTACATTCATCTAGAATTGATGAATGGATTCGACATGAAGTGTTGGATTTATGAGAAAGGCGGTTTGGAATTGTGAGGCATTCATTAAGTCAACTGCTTCATCAAACTTGGACCAGAAAGAGGATTTTGTAAGATAAGCGACGGAGTTATGACGAGGTTTCAGGTTCATGGTCGCCATGGATGCAAAGACTTGAGAGGGAAGATAGGTTTTTGAAAAAGGTTGAAAGTTCTGAGGAATTGATAATGAAACAACTGAAGAAGGTTTGAGTTAAATAGGGAAAACAACAGAGGTTGAAACATCTGAAGAGTAAAGTTACTCATCAGATGTTGTCGACAGATATTGCTCATCAGTTGTTTTCAGCAGTTGCTCATCAGACTTTGTGAAAAATATGTTCATCAGAACTTGTGAACATTTTGGTCATCAGACTTTGTGAAAAAGTTGTTCATCAGAACTTGTGAACAGAGGTTGTTCATCAGTATTTGTGAGAAATGTGTGACCTTCAGTACTTAGTGAACCAACACCCATCAGTACTTGTAACTTAGAGTATTGGTAAAGGTCAAAGCTTTCCTTGAATCAGGACTTCTGATATTTATCAGAATTTACTGAAAATATCAAAAATTTCAAGGTAATAAAGAAAAAATTTTATTAAAAATTGAATATTTTTGGATTTTTGTAAAATTTAAAGTTTATTTATTGAAAAAACCAATCTATTCAAGTTGCAGCATACCAAGCCTAAGAACTAAATTTTGAAAAGTGGAGGTGTCTAAAGGCTTAGTAAAGATGTCTGCAAGCTCATCAGCACTAGGAACAAACTTTGGATCAATCAGACCCTTTTCAAAACAATCTCTTATAAAATGATGTCTGATCTCAATATGTTTGGTCCTAGAGTGCTGAACTGGATTCTTGACAATACAAAGAGCGGAGGCACTATCCATTAACAATGGTGTCTTAGACTCTTTGATGCCATAATCCAATAGTTGAGTTTGAAGCCAGAGAATTTGTGAAGTACAACTTGCAGCAGCAATGTACTCGGCTTCAGTAGTGGAAGTGGCCACAGATGTTTGTTTCTTACTTTGCCAAGAAACCAAACAATTACCTAGAAACTGACAACCACCAGAAGTTGATTTTCTGGTGAGTTTGCATCCTGCATAGTCACTATCAGAGAAAGCAACAAGTTTGCAGGAGTGATTGAGTGCCCTGCAAGTATCTGAAAATCCTTTTAACAGCAATCAAATGAGATTCTTTAGGTGCAGCCTGAAATCTAGCACAAACACATGTAGCAAACATAATATCCGGCCTAGATGCTGTGAGATACATCAAGGACCCAATCATACATCTATAAAGAGTTTCATCAACTGATTTACCTTTCACATCTGCATCAAGTTGTGTGGTGCTGCTCATGGGGTTAGAACATTGTTTACAGTTTTGCAAATCAAATTTCTTTAACAACTCTTTTGTGTATTTGGATTGATGAATGAAAATGCCATCAATACTTTGTTTGATTTGAAGACCCAAGAAAAACTGTAATTCCCCCATGGCACTCATTTCAAAATTCTTTGTCATTAACTCAGTAAAATCAGCACACAACTTTGGAGCAGATGAAGCAAAAATTATGTCATCAACATAAATTTGAACAAGAAGCTTATGCTGTCCTACTTTCTTTATGAAAAAAGTTTTATCTATGGAGCCTCTAGTGAAATTATTTTTAAGAAGAAAAGTGGATAGAGTGTCATACCAGTCTCTAGGTGCTCGTTTCAGCCCATAAAGAGCTTTATCAAGCTTGTACACCCAATCATGATGTTTATTGTCCTCAAAACCTGGTGGTTGACACACATACACTTCCTCTTTTATTTTACCATATAGGAAAGCACTTTTGACATCCATTTGAAAAACTTTTAACTTGTGTAAGGCAGCATATGCTAAAAACAATCTAATTGCTTCCAGTCTGGCTACAGGGGCAAAAGTCTCATCATAATCAATACCTTCTTCCTGAGAGAACCCATGTACAACCAGTCTGGCCTTGTTCTTAACTATTTGACCATTTTCATCAGTTTTATTCCTAAACACCCATTTAGTGCCTATTGCACACTTACCTTGGGGTAAAGGAACCAGCTCCCAGACTTGTTGTTTCTTGAACTGCAACAACTCCAACTGCATTGCCTCCACCCAGCCATTGTCTTTGAGTGCTGTGTGATAGTTCTTCGGCTCTTGCTGACTCACAAATAAAGCATGAAGACAAAAATTTGACAATTGACTTCTTGTGGAAACACCAGCAGAAATGTCACCCAGAACCTGAGATAATGGATGATCCTTCAGTTCTTGATATGGAATAAGATCAGTGCAAGTGTTTGCTGGGGGTGCATCTGCTGCAGATGTTGATGAAGAACCAGGAAACAGTTCAGCAGGAATTTCAAATGATGTAGAAGAATCCAGAATTTCATCAGCATTTGTATTTGGAGGAACAACTGGAGCAGGAGGAGCATCAGATTTAGCAGACATAGGCATATTGTCACTAAATCTGAACAAATGAGTACTTTCATCTTCATCATCATGGCATCCTTGTGAGGTTGCTGTAGAAGCTGTTGGTGGAAATGCTTTAGGTGCATCATCTTCCACACCAATAGACTTATCTTGGGATGAATAGGATTCATGTTGCAAGATGTCTAGATTAAACAGCTCAACAGGATTTTGTGGAATAGAGTCTTTTGGACATTCATTGAATTTACATGAAGAGTTTCTTCAACATCTTTGTTCTGCAGTTGAACACTCTGTAAGCCTTGCAAGTTGAAGAATAGCCAACAAAATATCCTGCATCAACTTTGGAGTCAAACTTTTTAAGTTGATCTTTGGTATTGAGGATATAGCAAGGACACCCAAAAGCTCTGAAGAAGGAAATCAAAGGAGTCAAATTATGAAGCAGTTCATAAGGAGTTTTCAACCACCTTTGATTCACTAAAACCCTGTTGTGCACATAACAAGCAGTATTGACAGCTTCTGCCCAGAAAGTCAATGGCAAACCAGAATCAGCCAGCATTGTTCTGGCAGCTTCAATCAAGGTTCTATTTTTCCTTTCAACTACTCCATTTTGTTCAGGAGTTCTAGGGATGCTGTACTGCCTCTTGATTCCCTTTGACAGATAAAACTCATCCAGAATATGATTTCTGAACTCTGTTCCATTGTCACTCCTTACACACTTGACAGGAAGAGAATATTGCTTCTCAACATACAACACAAAGTTTAAAATGGACTTGGCAACCTCATCTTTTGAGTGCAAGAAGAAGGTCCAGACAAACCTTGAGTAATCATCAACAATTACTAAGCAATACTTCTTCTTTGCCATACTCATAACCTCACTGGCCCAAACAAATCCATGTGCAACATTTGCAAACAACCAGTGGATTTGGATCACCAATTGGAGGAAAAGAAACTTTGTGTTGCTTCCCTTTCAAGCAAGCAGTGCAATTCTCATCACAACTAAAATCCTTCATTGGAAGACCTCTAACCAATCCATGTTTCACCAGTTGATTCATGTTTTTGAGATTCACATGACTTAATCTTCTATGCCACAGATTTGATTCCTGGAGAGAGGCCTTTGAAAATAAACAAGGATGACCTTTAACAGAGATTTTCTTTGACAAATCAAAGGCATAGACCTTTCCCACTCTGTTAGCCTTAAGGAGAGTATACTCATCTAAGACTTTGCCAATCAGAGGCAACACTTCAGAAGACAGTATTCTGCAGTCTTGCTTGGTGAAAAGAGAAATGTGTCCCTTATCACACATCTGACTAACACTCAGAAGATTATACTTAAGATTCTCTACATGATTCACATCATCAAACCTTATCTCACCATTTGTCACAAAACCTTTTCCTATAATGTAACCCTTAGCATCATTTCCAAAGGATACAAATCCCTTCCTTCCTGTAAAATAGTCATTAAGAAGAGATCTGCTCCCAGTCATATGCATGGATCCTCCACTGTCAACATACCAGATGCTATTTTGGCATGCTGAAGGACCCTGCATACATCAACACACTCAGTTAGACTTTGGGACCCAAACCAGTTTGGTTTTGGGTCTGTTAACACATGAAGAAACAAAATTAACATTTTCATTTGAACCAACACTTGAATCATTCTTGTCAAAAGATTTAACCTTGGTTTTGACCTTGGTTTCTTCTTATGAAATGAAGCAACAGATGCCTCTGCTAGATTGACTCTTCCTAGCAATTGTTGCATCATTAACATCAGTTGATTATGGTTTTGTGTCAATATTTTGATTTCATTAGACACATTGAGGACCTGACTTTTGATTTTTGTGTTTGATCACCTTAGTGTCTTTAATTGATGAAGAATCTTTCAAGTGTTGTTTCTTTGAATCTGGAACAACCCCTTTACCTTTCTTGGAGTTACTTGATTCATTTCCTTGTGAGGTTTTTCCAGATTTTGAAACTACTGATGATTCTGGTACAAACTTAGAACTAAATTCATTTTTCATTTTGAGTATGTTCTTGTTTTGTGCTTAATTTTGTTGAATTTAGAACCTTTCTGTACCAGCATTCATCAGTGGAATGATTAAACAACCTACAAATTTCACAAGGCACCCTCTTTTGTTTTCCCTTGTGAGTATCTACAAGTACTGATGACTTAGATACGAATTTTTGTTCTTCAGAACCTTTGGAACATCAGTATTTGTGGACATGTTAACAACAGCTGATGTGTTGACAACCTCTGAAGAGTTATTCTTCAGCACTTGTCTATCAACACATTTGTCATCAGCAGTTGTAACATTACCAGCTTTTTCTATAACTACTGATGAGACACTTTGGCTTATCAAAAGCTGTGCATCTTTCTCTCCAGTGCCATGCCCATCTGAATCAATCAGTTTTAAATTTAATTCATTGGAAACTTTTTCATCAGGATTAATTTCAATTAAAACACTATCTTGACATGTGTCATCCTGAATGACATTTGTACATCCAATAGAATAAGAATATGTCTCAATATCCACAGTCTCAGACTCAGATTTGCATGCACTTAACTCACTTTCAAATGATTCTTCAGCATCAGACTTTTCTGAAGATTTGGTGGATTGGTATACACTGTCCCCTTCAGACTCACAATCAAGATTTTTTGGTGTATAATCAGCTGGGCGGGCAGTGTGATTGTATCCAATACCAAACTTCACATTTGATGTTGTTTGTTTGTTTAATAACATCTCAAACCCCTTGCAAGACTCAACCCATCTTTCACACTCTACTTGGGTTGCTGCAAGTGTTTGTTTCAGATCATTGTGTTTTACAAGCATGACTTCCACCCTAGCCATTTCATCAGACAATTGACACTTGAGTTTATAAATTTCAGACTCTTTTTCATTCAAAACTTTCTCAAATTCAGTTTTATTCTTAGTCACAGCCTTTTCTAAATCCAACTTCTCATTGATTAATTCAACATTTATTTCTCTAATGGAAGCAAATGCTGAAATACATGATTCTGAACACAACTTAGCTTTTGATTCAGATGATACCTGAGATGTTGAAGAAGTTGGACCTGAGGTGTCAGTTGAATCATAGCCATCAAAGCAAGATTTCCAAATGGATTGTCTCCACCATGTGGACCAGCTTCAGAGTACATCTGCATATTGAAATCAGATAAGTCATCAGGTAAACTACTCCAATCAGCTACTCCAGGGGTGAAGAAGCTCTGATGTTGTTGTTGTTGAGGCTGTTGATTTGTTTGAGATTTGCTGGGATCAGGAAGAGCAGGTGATTGTGAAGGAATTAATGCTGGAGTGTGAGTAGTTGAGGCATGTAAAAGCAAGGATATGGATACGGCATAGGACTTTGTGGAACAAAATGGGCTGGATAAAATTGTTGTTGACTGGTTCCAGAAGATTGTTGTCCTTTGTTTGTGTGTGTTGTTGTTTGGAAAAGTCACAAAGGTGCAGAAGAACTAGGTCCAGTAGATTTGCACTCTCTAGCAAAATGACCAAGCCTGTGACACTTGTGGCATCTCAACTTCCCTTTGTCAAAACCAACTTTGGTTTTGCCAGATAATCCAGGAATTTTCTTCCTGTTCTTTTGTAGAACTTTTGAGATCTGATGTTGATTAATGCCATTTGACTAAAAATGTCCATTTCCTCTAGATCATCATCTGGGATTCCTTTCAAGTCATCCATCACAAAACACAAATTATCACCATAATTTCCTGCATTACCATCAATTCCCACAAAAGCATGTTCAGTATTGTTAGTAGAAAAATCAATATGTTCATCATAAGAACATTCAGACCCATTAAACTCTGACTCTTGACCAATCAATGCAGTGTTACCAGGAACAAAATCATCAGCAAGTTTCCAGATGAAGACAGTTTTCTCTTCTGTTCTACCTCTCTCTCAAAAGTTAAGAGTTTCCCATGGAGTTGGGTGAGAGATAGATTTTCTAAATTAGCATTAGAGCGTAGGACAATTGTATATGTGTCCCATCTCTCAGGCAATGATCTGAGAAATCTGTTATTCATCTGACTATTAGTATATTCCTGCTTAACCATTTTTAATTTAGAAATCAAACATGAGAACCGCTCAAATTGTTGAGTCAATGATTCACCCTTTCTATGAGAAAAAGTCTCATACTGCTGAGCAAGGATTTCTCTAGTGTTTGCTAAAACCTCATCGGTTCCACCGAATTGTTCTTTCAGTGCAACCCAGAGATCATGAGCAGTATCATGATGCATCAAGCCTGAATAAATCTCATTCGGCAAAGCCATGGCTAGAATACCATGAGCTTTCGCATCAATTTCAAACAATTTGATATCCTCATTTGAATACATATCCGATGGTTTCGGAATCATGATTTTAGTTTCAGGATCAGTGATCATGGGTTTATACGGACCATGCACTACAGATTTCCAACATCCTGCACTGTTAATTGACAAGTGGTGTAGCATTCTACGTTGCCAAATGTTGTACTCACTCCGAACCAGCATCGGAGGCTTGGTTGCGGAGCCAGTGTTGTGCGGATCATTGTTTGGAGTTGTCATGATTTCAGATTCAATCAATATCAACAAAATTCAAGTGAATTAACACAAACTTCAACCAATTGATTCAAAACAAATTGATATTGAAAAACAAATCAACAGAAGTTAACAGAAAACTTCAATCTATAACAATTCTTACTAATCGGCTAATTCGATCAACTTAGAGAACAAAATTTGAGCAGTTTCAGAGATCAATTGTTTAATCGATCAATGATTAACCTGCTCTGATACCAATTGTAGGATCAGATGTTCTCATTTGATCAATAATAGATTATAGCAGCGGAATTCAAAGATGAATTAGCTCAATATTAGCAAGAACAAAGTAAATTCAATCAAACAGTAAAGAACAAGTTTGTTATAGAAAGAGAAATTCTGCAAAAGAAATAATTCATTCAATCGCACTAACTTCGTTACCAATACAAAATGTCAACTGCCCTTATATAGAAACAGTGACGTCTGATGATGTCACATGATGTTGACACCTAACAGACAAAAGATAACTACTGATTTAACTAAACTACTGAGAATGTCTACAACATCTGAAGACATTCTCTTACAACTACTGAAGACATAAAACTACTTAATTAAGACTACAACGTCTGATGAGTAAAATACTCATCAGACTTTTTACAAGTACTGAATGAAAACTACTGAAGACAAAACGAAACACCACAACATCTGAAGACTTACACTTCAGCTGTTGTATATAACTTCAGATCTTGTAACTTCTGCAAAGTGAATGTCAGCCGTTGTGTTCTTCTTCAGTTGTTGTAAGTGTTGTGAGACTTAGAGATTTTTCTGATCAGGCTCATTGGTTCTTTTAGTCCAACATCCTTTCTGACAATCTGTGTTTTATCATGGACGATCTTCATCAAGTTCCAAGTGATGACTTGGAAGAGATGGACATTCTTCATCAACTGGCTCTCTTGAGCATAAGAACTAACAAGTTCTACAAGAGGACAGGAAGAAAATTTCCTGGTATCCATGGAAAAACCAGGATCGGTCTAAATATGGCTAATGTCCAATGCTATAGGTGTCATGGCACTGGACATTTTTCCAGGGAATGCACTAATGCTCCAAATTCTAACTCCTCACCATATGTGACTTTTCCAAACATAACTTCACATACTTCTTCTGCACCTTATTCTTCTTCCTCTTCATCCTCATCTTTTAAAAGGACTAACAACCCTCAGGAATCAGCTCATATTGTACAAACTCTCCTTCCACTAATGCACAATATGTACAAGCTGCCAATGGTAGTATGTACCAGCTCACTCCTGCTTCACTTCAAGTTGTTGCAGCTCCTTCTTCACAAATAAATGCACCAGGCCCTGCTGTCCAGTCTTCCTCATCTAGTCAACGGGCTCTTTTCTCTCAAGAGTACGTAGACTGGAGCAGCTTACCTGAAGATGTTGGCTATGCCCTCATCACTTCTGAACCAACAAAATTTGCTCTCATGGCTGTTGGTGAAGACTCCTTTTCTCCTGTTCAACCTGAAGCAGACACTTCTGATGCTCAGGTATCTTCTTCTACCTTAGAAAAACTTTGTTTCGATGCATGCATAGAGGCTTTTTCAAAAATAAAGAAAGCCAATTTGTTGCTTCAAAAGCAAAATCAAGAGTTGGAACAACTCCTGGACAATAAAAATTCTGAAGTGGAAAAATTAATAAAAATTAAAGATAATGAGATCTCCAATTTAAAAACTGAGAAAATCAACTTACAAGAATCATTTGATCTACAAAGAGAAAAATATTATGCTTGTAAAGATAAATTATCTCAAAGTCAAGTGAGCTGTGAAAAGTGGGTTGAGTCTTGCAAAGGATTCAAAATGCTTTCACAAAAGCAAGTTCACAGCAAAGCAAGATTCGGGATTGGGTTTAATCACACTGCTAAATCAGAGGATTACACCCCAATCGATAATAATAAGGAAGAAACCACCTCTAAACCTATCTCACCAACCTTTCTTCCTGATGAAATTCCTCCAATAATAAACACACCTCCATTGGTGTATCAGCCAAACTATTCTTCTAGGTTTGTATGCCCCACTAATACAAATCTGACAAGATTAGAAAAACTTCATTTGAACTCAGTTCAACACAATAACTCTTCAGAACAAAATGAGATTGCTCCTGATATGAGCTCTACTCATTGTTCAGAAGAAACAACAAAATCGGGTCTCTCTTCTAGCATAAAGTCAAATCTTGAAAAAGGAAAAGGACCTATGGTTAATATCCAGTTTACTCCCTCTCATCCTCATCCTCCTTACCCCATAATGAAGGTAAACATTCCTTTCATCCCAAATTATTCATCTCTCTCTCCAGCCTGCTTAAAATGTTTTAAGTACAACCATGCTACTGAAGACTGCAGAACGAAAACGCCTTTGGAGAAAGCTAGATTTAAGGCTAATAAGTTGAAAGCTGAACATGCCTCTTCATCAAAATGGAACCTCCCTAATAAGATGAAGAAAGTAAGAACAACAAGTAAACAATTTGTTGGACCAAACCCACATTCTTCGTTCATCTTACCTCCTTCCTTGACTGCAAACTCTAGACCTTCTATTTTGGGAACACCACCTCCTTACTCTATGGTGAACCCAGTTTCTTACTCTCATAATGTTGGTAACACTTCTCCCGTGGATTCAAAAATCAATCATCTCCAACAGAATCAGCAACAGCTACTATTAATGATGAAGAAATTGATGAATGATACACAACAAAATAAACCAAAAAAATAAAATAAATTAAAATATCCCATGTCTAACCTATTGTATTTGATCCTCATGTGCAGAAAACCTCTTCAAACCAAAAGCATCTCTGGTATGTGGATAGTGGAGGATCTAGGCACATGACAGGATGCAGATCCATTCTAAATAACTTCATTCCAAAGAATGGAGGATCTGTTTCCTTCGGAAACAATGCAAAAGGTTGGATAGTGGGGTCTGGTTCTGTCTCAAGTAGAAATTTGAAATTTAAAGATGTTAGCTTAGTTGAGAATCTCAAGTTTAATCTCTTGAGTGTTTCTCAACTAGCTGACAAAAATTTTAGTTCATTTTTGACTAAAGATAGTTGCAAAATTCTCTCTCCAGAAATAAATTCAAAAATAAAGATCTTGATTGATCAACATACTCTGCTAAAGGCTAGAAGAAGTGGAAATGTCTATATTGTAGATATGACTACTGACTCTCAAACATCTTCTCCTACATGTTTGATAGCCAAAGCATCATCTTCTGAAACTGCTCTTTGGCACAGAAGACTCAGTCACCTTAATCACCAAACTCTTCATAAGCTTTCAACCCTTTCTTTTGTAAGAGGATTGCCTTCCAAAGAATTTCACTTTGAAGGTCAATGTGAATCTTGCTTAAAGGGAAAGCAACGTAAAACTTCACATAAGTCCATTGAGGAGCCCAAAACAACTAACTGTCTTAATCTGCTTCATATGGATCTGTTTGGTCCAGTGAAGGTAGCCAGTTTGGCAAGAAAAATATATTGTTTAGTTGTTGTGGATGATTACTCAAGATTTTGCTGGACCTTCTTCCTTTTCAGCAAAGACGAGACTTCTGATAAAATAATTGCTCTTATCACTAATCTTGAGAGACAATTTAGCCTCCCTGTTAAAATAATAAGGAATGACAATGGCACAGAGTTCAAGAACCAAGTTCTTGATAAATTCTGCATCTTTAAAGGAAACCTTAGACAATATAGTGCTCCTAGAACTCCTGCTCAGAATGGATTAGTAGAAAGAAAGAACAGGACACTAATTCAAGCTGCAAGAACCATGCTTGCAGACTCAGGATTACCTTTATCCTTCTGGGCTGAGGCAGTAAATACTGATTGTTATGTCTTAAACAGAGTTCACATTGTAAAAAGACATAACAAAACTGCCTATGAAATCATATATAACATAAAGCCTCTCATCTCCTTCTTCAAAGTCTTTGGATGTCCTTGTTTCATCTTGAACACAAAGGACTCCTTATCCAAGTTTGCTGCTAAAGTTGACTCTGGACACTTTGTTGGATACTCTCAGACTTCTAAAGCATATCGAGCTTTTAATCTCAGGACCAAAATTATTGAGGAATACATTGATGTCAAATTCAATGAATCAGCATCAACCTCATCCTTCCCTTCTACCCCTGATGACCTCTTTGATCTTGAAAGCTTCTCCTTCGTTCCTCCTATCTCTGCATCTTCACCTTCTTCAGAATCGTGTCAAACTTCTGAAGATCTATCCTCTCTTGATGAATGTTCTGTTTCTAAATTCTTTACCTCCTTTCCTTCTTATAAAGTAAATTCTCAAGAAACAAATTCTCAAAACCAAGACAATAAAATATCTACTCCTTTATCTCCTGTCTTGGATAATATACCCGTAGACATTCCTGAAAATACTCATGTCTCTCCTCCAGAAAATTCTTCGAGCCCCATTGAAAACTCACCTTCTTCTGATGCTGCCTCCTCAAATAATTGTTTGGACATCATTACTTTCAAGAAAAATCATCCTCTAGAACAAATCTTAGGTAATTTAATTAAAGGAGTTCAAACTAGGAGCCAGATTTCAAAATTTTGCCTTCATGCTGCCTTCTTATCCCAAATTCAACCCTCTAAATATCAGGAGGCTCTCAAAGACAATAATTGGGTAGAGGCTATGCAAGACGAACTCTTACAGTTCGAAAGGCAAAATGTTTGGACTCTATGTCCTTTGCCAGCTGGAAAATATCCCATCGGAACCAGATGGGTGTTCAGAAACAAAATAGATGACAGAGGCATTATAATAAAAAATAAGGCCAGATTAGTGGTACAAGGTTATTGTCAAGAGGAAGGTATTGACTATGATGCAACCTTTGCTCCTGTGGCAAGATTGGAAGCCATCAGACTCTTCTTAGCATTTGCCATCTCCCATAATATAAAGGTATACCAAATGGACATAAAAAGTGCATTCCTGTATGGGACAATAAAAGAGGATGTCTATGTGTGTCAACCACCAGGATTTGATGATGTTCATCATCCTGATTGGGTGTACAAACTAGAAAAGGCACTTTATGGTCTGAAACAAGCACCCAGAGCATGGTATGATACTCTTTCTCAGTTTCTTCTTTCTAATAAATTTTCTCGGGGAACCATTGATAAGACCTTGTTCATCAAAAGGGTAGATAAGGAACTTCTGCTTGTCCAAATCTATGTTGATGACATCATTTTTGGATCAACAAAACCTTCCATGTGTGAACAATTCTCTAAATTAATGTCTTCTAAGTTTGAAATGAGTGCTTTAATTGAACTAAAAACATTTTTAGGACTTCAAGTCAAACAAACCCCAAATGGGACTTTCATTCATCAATCTAAATATGTAAAAGATCATCTAAATAAATTTGATATGAATGATTGCAAAATAATTTCTACTCCCATGGCAACAAGTCCTAGAATATGTCCGGACGAAAATGGTGAACCTGTAGATCAAACTTTCTATAGGTGCATGATTGGTTCTCTGATGTATCTCACTGCATCAAGGCCAGACATCATGTATGCAACATGTGTCTGTGCAAGATACCAGTCTGCCCCCAAACAATCTCATCTTTCATTTGTGAAGAGGATACTCAGATATCTCAAAGGTACTCCTGTGCTAGGTATTTGGTATCCTGCTAATCAAATTTGTAAGCTTGTTGGTTTTTCAGATAGTGATTATGCTGGTTGCTTGCTCACCAGAAAGTCTACTTCAGGAGGTTGTCAGTTCTTTGCAGGTTGCTTAGTGTCATGGCAAAGCAAGAAGCAAACATCAGTGTCAAATTAAACTGCTGAAGCTGAATACATTGCAGCAGCCCATTGCACTGCCCAAATTCTTTGGTTACAATACCAACTGTTGGATTTTGGAATAACTGAACTAAAGACACCTCTCCTAATAGACAGCGAAGCTGCCAAAAACATAATAAAGAATCCTGTCTATCATTAAAAAACCAAACACATTGAAATAAGGCATCACTTCATTAGAGAGTGTTTTGAAAAGGGACTAATTGTTCCTGAACATGTCTCTACAAGTGACCAAATAACTGACATATTTACCAAGCCCTTGGACTCCTCAACTTTCTCTATGTTTGTGGCAAAATTGGGAATGATAAATATGAGTTAATGAACATAGTTAAGATTATTTTTATTAACCTTCCTACACATACATATAAAAGAATAATTTTCATAAATTGTTCTAACAATGGATATCTGATAAACCACTGTTAAAGAAATCTTGGTCTCTTTTAGTGATTATCTCAATACACGGATAGGATCAGTGGTAATATTGTCACTGCTTCATATCTATCCGATGTTCAAACCTTCCATTGTTACAATCCATAACCACTTTGGTTTCTTCTCCTTCCAAAGATCTCTCTTCCTTCCGAAAATCATCAAATGATCGTTTAACTTGCTTCCGAGGATAAGGTTCTTCCGATGTGCAAATAAGATTCTTGAGCTTTGCACCTGATGTGACAGTTGTCAATTTCTCTGCAAAATTCGATTCTCAATGCTAACTCCCACGGCTCGAGAAGATACTTACCGTCATCTTAATAACCAATAATCTTATTTAAATCAATAATCACCTCTTTCATTTCTCATCTCTCTCACCATTAATCTACTTAAACTTTCTTGATCCTCTGATTATCAAGAAAGCTTTCTTCACCTTTAAAATTCTATGTAATGCTCATGGCTACGGATGATCACTTGTCAGGCATGTCGCCTGGCATGGAGCACTTACACAAAATTTGTCTAAGCTTCAAGCTTATAATAATGGTGTAACGGCTTCGGACCAGGCTTCATTCCTCATAAAGCTTAGTCTGTACTTCACGGTGTGCATGAACATGTCTGCTTGTCATGTTTTGTAAGCATTAAATTTTCTTTTCTTCTCAAATTGATCTGTAATCATAATCTCAAAAATACTCATGAAGCTTTCGACTCTTTCACCTCTTCTTTATACTATTTTTGATAATATGATTATTAGGTTAACCTGAAAAACCTGATTGTGCATAAACATTTCTTTTGATCTATGTATCACATGTCTTTACAGTATCCTTCTCAAGATAGGGAAAATCATTTCAATGACATGCGGTATGTTAGCATATCCTTGATCATCTGGTACATTACCAGAAATTTCCCAAGTCCCTGCCGTGCTTTTAGTTTGTCCCATTGATACTCATAGTACTACGAAGGATTTGACAAACTAGTGTTCACAAGTATGAACACTGATGGATGACATTGAAGAAACACCCATCTTCAGTGAACCCACATCCACCTTTCTTTCACACCTATAACAGGTACCAGCCGTAAAATAATTTTTCTCACAACCTTTTAAGCCTAATAAGCCCAAAAAGTCTGTTCAGGAAGATGAGATCCCTGAACATGACTGTGTTCCTACTGAACACATGGATACATCTGCTCTATCCTCACAGATGAATCAAGAATCTCTTCCCATCCAGCTCCTCATCAATCCTCTCAACAGGATGATGTTGTATTCCTAAGGGAACCCTCACTAACCAGTGAAATGTCATTTGACACTCAGATGGTCGTCCTCTCTCCCAAGGACATCTCTGTTCTTTCTAAAAGCCCCCCACTCTCTCTTGACAAATCTCTTACCCATGAAAAGAGGATGAGATCCGGATGTCAAGTCCATCTAGACTTCTTGATCATATATCACGAGCATCCATTTCACATGAAAATCCAATGGATTCTCATCTGAATGGATCAGGCAATAAGACTCCTAGTATGGCAAAAACCAATGAAGTTTTCTTTTTAAACTAAGGCTGGTAATCCCCTGAACCAAGAAAAAGGGGTTCATGACATTTCTGAGATGGACTCGGGTCATGATAAAACTGACTCTCAAGTCAGGGATTCGGATGACATCTGTAACACGATGGACGGATCAGTTCTTCACAATAAGGAATTGACGGATTCCACTTTTCATATTTAGATTGCTCTGACCACACTCATTGTGTTAAGTCATAACAATATTGAATATCCAAAGTCCTGCAATCCAAATCCATCCCAATGCAGGCACCTTCATTTGAAGGTCTCCCAAACTCTTCAACCACCTTCACTACTCACACCTTTCTTTCACTGCTTTTCATGAAGTATCTAACTCACTTCTTCCTGCCTCTCTCACTTGCCTGCCTTGCCTGCTGCTTCAAGGTCCCGGCTAATAAAGCCAAAAAGAGGGAGAATACATAAACCATTCTCAAAAGAGGCTGAAGCTTAAATAAACAAAGAAGCAATTGCTGTATTCAGGCAACCTACTTCAGTTTTCCTCTAAGGACACTACTCTAAATAAACTATAACCGGTTTTTGTCCAAACTCACAAATAAAGAATGCTCACCTGCCTCTCAAACCCCTTCTGAACCATTCTCATGTACTTTCCCCTACTGAGTTTGATGTTCTAGAAATTGGTTGGGTTTTAAAGCTAAGTGGTTTTGGCTTCATCAGTCCAGAGGGAGATTGTTGGAAAAATAAGGACTGACGAAGCAAAACCACCCTTCAAATAATCCATTTGAATAAATGTTGCAGGACACTACCTTCGGAAGATATCTGCTTCCGAAGATAATAAACACTTCGGAAGAGAAGATTCAGAAGATGCTTCGGAAGACATTAGCTTCTAAACTTCTGAAGATAATAAACACTTCGGAAGACAAGATTCAGAAGATGCTTCGGAAGACATTAGCTTCTGAACATAAAATACTCTTCAGAAGACACTATCGGAAGACTCCATCGGAAGAGAAGCTTCGGAAGAAAAACATTACTTCGGAAGACTTATGTATCTTCATCAGCTTCTGATGATGGTCTTCTGATAAAAGAATAAATGATTGTCTTCTGATGAAAGAATAAGTGTTTCTTCCATCAGCTTCCGATAAAAGTATAACTGATTCCTTTAATCAGTTTCCTATGAAGAACTTCCGAAAAAATAACTCCTTAGCATCAGTACAAATGTCTGAACCTCGGAAGACTTCAAGATCTTTGAAGATCCTAAGTTTACTTTGCACTTGTACTATTCTGAAGCTACAGTGTCTGTAAAAGTGTCTTCAGTCTTATCTGTTTGTCTTTTTCTTGTATTTGTCCTGAAACATTAATTGTCGGGGCTATTTATACCCCAACATCCTTTGTATTATGTACAACACTTTTCTGAATCTTCTTTGTGATGCCTTTCTGTTTTCTGTTTTCTCTTTTCTTTAAACAAGAAAACTAAACAACCAAAATAACTAAACTTTAGTTCAAAACCCTAGAGGGAGCTAATACCAAAAGCTTTGACTAAGTATCTAAAGCTCTTGTTCCTGGTTAAATCAGCCTCTCCTCAGGTCACTGATTTTCTACAATGATGAAATTTGCATTGCGCACACTGAGGATGCATTCCAACATAGTTCTTGGGTGCAGCATGAGCAGGTGCGACAGTAACTTGTTGCAGAGGGGTGGCTATCACATAGTTCTTGACGACCTTTTGCTTCTTCTTTTGATGATATTCGGGCTTCTTTGACGGTTCTTCTTATACTCTGCCCGTGTCTTTCTTCAAAACTCCTGACTTCACCATTACGTCAGTGAGTTTAGCTGATAGAGAGATGGCTGACTCTAGAGTAGCAGGGTTTGCAGCCAGCACAATGCTTTGAATGCAGGAAGGTAATCCTACCACATATCTATCGATCAGCTTCTCTAGAGTTGGCACCATATCTGGCACCAAAGCTACCAGTTCATGATAGCATGTGGTGAAAGTCATGTGATCAGCTCCCTTCATCACATGGTTTGAGAGCTCAACTTCCAGCTTCTGTAATTCATGCTTCGGGCAGAATTCGTTCCTCAGGAGGATTTTGAAATCTGCCCAAGGCATTGCCGGTAATTCATCTCTGCCTCTTGCTCTGATCTGGGAGTTCCACCATGTTAAGGCCCATTTGCTGAAAGACCCAGCAGCATATCAAACCTTGTGATGTTTCGGACAACTTCTTATGTCCAGGGTGGTCTCCATCTTTTCCAGCCATTGAATCAGTCCAACAGCTCCTTCAACACCAGTAAAGCTTGGTGGCTTGCATCCTACAAATGACTTGTAGGAGTAGTCTGAAGTAGTGCCACTGTTTCCACTAGCTTCCCCAGTAGTGTGGCCAGAGTTGTTGCCGAGGCCTTGGATCCTGTTAATCCTCTCAGGGATGACATCCTTCAGTTGGTTTGTCAATTGGCTACTCAGAAGTGTTGCCAAAGCAACAGTAGCAGGATCGAGTATCTGATTCGTGCTCGAACCCGGAGGTGGGTTAAGTGGAGGAGGAGGAGGTGGCGGTGGTGAATTAGGTGGTGTAGGTGTTGATGAGTGAGGTGCGGAAGTTTGCGGAGTTGGTTGTCTTTTGGGCGGCATTCTGATCATAACCAAAAGATTATCGGTTAGTGCAGTGATCGAATGCAGAAGACACAATGCAAGTATAAATCCTATGTTCTCTACATGAGGGTCCCTAAGTTATAGTCTAGGCCAAACCGTTTAAGTAAATGACCTATTATTCTCTATAACCTTGAGCTCTGATACCAATCTGTCACACCCCGAGCCAGCGGGACGGATCGACTTCCCCGCCGGGTGGAAGGTTCCTGTGACGCGATATCGTGAATGATAATCGTGATGATCAGATTGTTTACATAGCATCAACGTTGAGAATAACTAAAGCACAATAAAGCATTAAACTAGGATTACAAAGTTAAATTACAATATCAATGTTTGATAATTTAACTAAGTAAACCTATCAAAAGAATCCAATGTTTACTATCTTGTGACTGTACAAGATGTCAAAAGTGATTCGTATCAATAACAAAAGATGTGCTTTCCAAAAGTCTACTAGGTCCTCTATCTGGGCATCCTAGCATGCAATTCTGAAGCCTTAGTTTCCTCCTGTACACCTGAGAAAGCATGTAAGAAAACAAAGTCAACACTATGGTTGGTGAGTTCATATAGTTTTAGCATTTGAAAATAGCTTTAGCAAACCTTTTTGATACAACCTTAACCTCATTAACATCACCTGTAATATCCAATTCGGTAAGCTTATATATAGGGCATGCGAAAGGGTCGAGCCTACAACCCGCCCAGACGCAATCCCACCACATACTATACCACATATGACATTGTTGTTAATGATAATTAAGCATTGTACCTACCATCCAATCCCGTTCCCATCATATCTTTAGCATTCTGTTTATAAGTTTTCAGCATTTACACAATAGCTTCAGCAGTCTAGCTTTGAGAGTTACCGCTATGGACAATTGGACGCCCTAAGGAATGCAGTATGAATCCATATCAGAACTAGATGTGATGAGCAACTTCGGGGTCTCGATAAAGGATTTGTAAGATGACACAAAGTCAACTAAAGAAAACCCAAATCGTCCCAGTCACATATCACAACCATGAGTGGACGATGAGGAATTTCTGTATGGCAAGCACTGTGAGGCCAATAGTCTGTTCCTCCAAGTCCTGACTATGAAGGTCAACCTATGGCAAGCACTGAGAGACCGACGGTTTGTTCCTTCAAGTCTCGACTATGGAGAACACCTTATGGCAAGCACTAAGAGGCCAAAACAATATGTTCTACCATAGCCGATAGCTTTAGCATTCTAGTTTATATCATTCAAGTTTATAGCATTCATATAGCATAGCGTTTACATATCTTGTGCACAAGTACTAGCTTCTCAACTGGTAAGGCAAGCACTGAGAGGCCAAACCGTTGTTTTAGCATGGCAAGCATATAAAGCATACAAAGTTTAAAGCATTCTGAGCATTTCAAGCATTTAGTATATATCTATGTGGCATTAGCATAGAGTCATTAGCATTTAGCGTTAACATTAGCATTATCTGGTAGCATTAGCATAAAGTATTAACATTTAGCTTTAGCATTAGCATGTAGCATTTAGCATTAACCTATAGCATTAGCATTAGCATTAGCATTAGCATATAGCATTTACTAGTAGCATTATCATTAGCATATAACATTTACTTGTAGCATTAGCATTAGCATAAAGAATTTAGCATATAGCATTTAGCATTAACCCGTCGTATTAGCATCTAGTTTAAAGCCTTAGCTTTTAGCTTTTAGAATAAGTGTAACACGCATAAGCATTTGTTTTAGCATTTTGAATAAGTATAAAAGCATCTATGCTACAGTTAAATATTTGTTTAAAAGGTGTAACATGCTTCTCAGTCCCGAAGTAAAACTCAAAATATTTGAAAAGGGACAATGAACTCACCTGTGTTGCTAAGTATAGTTTACCACATATAATGCGCGCTCTATGATTGTAGCTTAAGTATGTAAAGAAGTGATAGGACCGGCGATTTCACTTTGGACGGAAGGTTAGGGTTTTGACACACGACGAACATGAAGATGATGAACAAAATCATATGATATATTGATAGAATCGAATGATTACATGATTGAATCCACATCATAAAAGAACATAGTGTTGCCGGGGAGAGATCGAGCATGATCTCTCCCCCTCTCGTGCTCAAACCCAAGAACACACACAAAACCTTAAACCCTAAAATCTGGAAAACTGGTATTTATAGGGGTTGTGACCCATTTGGCCACTCATTCGCTGAATGAACCCCTTTACATAATATCCATTCGCAGATGCTCCTGCGAACGACTCAGTTTCCAGACTGAGAACATACAAATACATACAAGTGATTACAAATAAGCAAATACAATTCTAATCTATTCGAACAGCAGCGGACATCCAAAATATGCACCAACAAAGTATCTTTAACACCTGGGTTGTTTTTAAGAGGTTCGAATACGATAAGTCGTTATAATAAACGTAAACTAGAGTTTCAGTCTCGGCGTGCAACTATGTGTCCTATATTACTAATGTGTTTTCTAATAATCTTTCTAGTTAGTCTAATGCATTACCCATAAATGAAGCACGTAATCCCGTAAGACTTTGATTAAGTATTTGTAAAATAATTTGTTTTAATTTACTTTAGATTAGAAATCGTTTAATTAATTTACGAAACTTGATCATTGATTCCATTTATTAAAATCATAATGTATCTTCGTAAGATTATATATTTGTTTATTAGACTTAAATTAATCCACCTTTGATTAACTCAGAGCCTAAAATTAAGTCTTACTTTCTTTTTGTTTCTCGCATTGTTACTTAGAAGTCTCATAGAACTATCCAATTTGGTTGTAAGTAATAGAATAATGAACTAAGTATTAGGTATTAATAACTACCCTTATACTTAGTTTACCTTCTTGGTTCCTTGTAGTTTGCTTACATTTAAACCCTAATCATGCTCATCCATTCATGTTTGCACTTTATTTTAGATTGGAAAGCTTTGATGCTTGTACTTTGGCATAAGTGTTTGCAATCCATTATCCCCTATTGATAAAACTAATGTTTAAGCATCAAATGTTGTAAGTTGGTTTCATGTTAAATTCCCAAACCATGCAAGCATTCACATGAGCTTCCCACACACACACCCGTATGAAGCCACTTCGCATGCGCTTTTACATGCATTATTCATGCATGAGGTCACATGGTTCGAACCCACGATCAGAACCAACTACTCAAGCCTAGCTTCGGCCGAATGGTCATGCCGAATCAGGTTGGCCGAAAGGCCTTGGGCCGAAAGGGGTTAGACCGAATGAGACCTGGTCGAATAGAAGCTGCCGAATGAAAGCTTTGCCGAAGGAGCTTGATCGAAGGAGCCTAGTGGCGAATGGGTGTCATCCGACCAAAAGAGGATCATTCGGCCTAGGGCCTACTCAATCGTGGCTCAGTCGGCCGAGAGGCCTCCTATACGGCCTGTGGCCATTCGGCCGGACGCAGGTGTCCCATTCGGAGCTTCGAAAACAACAAGAAGCAGCCCCTTCCATTTGCGTGTTTCATGACCAACCCAAGATTCCTACACATCCTAGCATGATTGTGTGATGTTTTCCCTAAGGTTTTTTTTTTTTTTTGGAATGGATAGAACCGGTTTTTTCAAAGAGGATTCGAAATAGGGGTTTAGAAACCCTAAAATCGCCACTTTGGGGCTCAGATTACCTTCGATTCTGAGATCTCTGAGTCGGATCCTTTGTACTTTCAAGTAGAGGAGATCACAAGCTTCGATTTGGTTCAAGAATCACTCGATTTCGTGAAGAAACGAACAAGTTATTGTTGTTTGAAGTTCAAGATTTTAGTGAGAGAAGGAAACCGGGATTTAGGGTTTTAGAGAGAGAAACGGAGAGGGGAAATGAGGAAAATGAGCTCATTCAAGGTATTTATACGTCGAATGAGTTTGGGTTCGTTTCGTTTGCTCGGTTCGCGTTTTCGTTGGGTTTCCGGCGCGTAACGCGCGTATTTTATGACTTTAAATGAAAGGATTTATTTTTAAAATTTTAAAAGATGGTTATTCCTAGTAAATTCTCTAAATTTGTTTTGTTAAATTAATTTATCGAAAACGATTATTTTAATTAAACGACGATGGTTTTACTTTCCAACCTTTGTTTTCTACTTTTTAGTCATTATTTCAGAACTTCAAACTCACAGATATGTTTGTGTGAATCGTCATCCACGCAAGTACACCGTTATCCTGAAACAACACTGCACTTGTGTTTTGAATTGTTTTTCCTCACATACGTTTATACAAAATAGCATATCAATAAGCTTTCATGTTTCAGTTCAGGGTTGTCTGATGTGTTTCTGACTGTTAAACCATGAGATTTAATCAGATTTCAGAAACGCTTGCATAATAGTTTAGTGTTAAGCATTACAATGTTAATGGCATACAAATATTTCACGTAGTTTGTACCTGAGTTAATGTGCAAGTTACTGTTGAGATCACTAATCCAGGCAGCGTTTCTAGCACTGATGTTACACACAAGCTCCTCCATTCATTCCTACCCGTTCATCAACCTGACATACATACTAAAAAGTCAGCTTTTGCTGGTGAGTTCTAGTTTAATTAAAACTTTGTATGTATCTGATTAGGTAAACACCTTATCATCATAATCATCATCATCATCAGCATCATCATCATCATCATCATCATCATGCAACCACTGTCACTAAACATGACCAGTGGGCTTATGCAGGCACAAGGCTCAATGTTTATAGTCAGATCGACTCTTACCATGTTTATAGCCCGATCGGATCCATGTTTTTAGTCGGATCAACTCCATGTTTATAGGCCGATCGGCTCCATGTTTATAGTCCGGTCGGCTCCATCTTTATAGCCCGATCGGCTCCATGTTTTTAGTCTGGTCGACTCCATGTTTATAGCCCGATCGGCTCCATACTTACCCCATCACGAGTACCGGAGCAACATCATACTTTCCCCATACGAATAGGGGAGCATCGTTCATATCCTCATATCATCCTTAATTTCCAACTAAACAAACCCGCAAGCCTTATGTGGGGGAGCATCGACTTTGCACCACTTGTGAATACCACCATCCTACAAAACGACCTTGCCGAATTTGCACCAACTGTAGAAGGTATGGTCATTTTGATAATTATTGTAGAAATTGACCATTTGTTCAACGAGGTCAACCTGCTCCACCATTTAACCAACAACCATATGCACCTAATCCAACTTTAATCAATGGAAGATCTTGCTACGAGTGTGGTGACCCTAACCACTTTAGAAACAAATGCCCAAAGGTTTTGGGCAACGATCAAAGGGTTACAAGGGCACAAACTTTACAACTTAATGTTCAAGCTCCTCAAGCTAACAAGGATGAGGAGAACGATACATTATTGATTAATGACTGTGTGACACCAGGCAATTTCAGGTAAATTGCAACTTTTACAAATTAGCATTTAACATTCATACTTGTTCCATTTCATTTATTTAGGTTTAATTAGATGAGTTAAACACAAGCAACTGCGAAACGATAGTTCAAGGAACTATTGAATCGTACATTGCACGTTGGTTGTGGAAACCAAGTGTGGCAAACACAAACACAAAACAATAATTCTGGGAATTATTGGATTGTGCATTACATTCTGATTATGATTAATCAAGCATGTAGACATTTCGTAATACACAAACACATACTATCATCGATAATTCGAGGAATTATCAAAACACACACAAGTCTCACGAACGTTGGTGAAATAAACGAACAACAAATGAATTTAACAATAATTAAGCTCTATGGGAACCTAGAATAAGTTAAACAATGGCAATAAGTCAAGGAATGATGTTCGTTAACGCTAAACAATCGAAAAACGAGCTAAAACACCAAAATTGGGCCAATTGGGCTCATTCTGCAAGCAAGGTGTTAAGCCTAGGACCAAGGTTTGGCCATAGGCGGCATGATAATCACTAGGCACTAAGCCCGGGGTGCCGCGACGACACCAGGCTATGCGCGTGGATGAACCAAACACCAATCTGATTATTTTAATCCAGGCACTATGCCTAGCCTCGCGTACGCATGCTAGGCTATACGCCTGGAAGCTGCAGATGCCAAAACCACCTTAACACTCAACCTATCTCATTTTTAATCATTCCTATCTTATTTTCTCGGCCATAGAACATCTATCTCCAGCTTCTACCCCTATTTCTTCATTATTTAACAAGAAAAACCTCCATTGTTGAGCTTGGAAGCCATTAGAGCTCTTGGAAGGCTTGAAGCAAGGAAGGAAGCTTGGAAGCTTGTTCTCATCAACACCATCACTTGAACCTCTTAGGAGATCATTCCCAGAAGGTTTTAGAGTTGCCAAGTCCCTGTCCCAACTTTTATCTCAGTGTTTTAGAGCATCTCAGGTACTTTTACATGCTTATCCGTGGTTAGATCTAACAGGCAATGGGTAAAAACACACATGCATGAACATCCACCCACATGCAACTTCATGTGGCTATTGTGCACAAATTTTTTGGTGATTTTGTGTGATATTGATATAGATTTACTGATTTTATAGTATTGGATTGACGAGATTTGAGTTTTGATGGGTTATGGTGATGATTTTGGTAAACATGCCATAAAAGGAAACTTTTATGTTGCATGTCATAGATTTGTGATGATCTAGACATGTTGGACATGTCTAGATGTTGTCAAAAGTATATTAAAGTGTTTAGAAACACATTTGGGTATTTAATTTTGTGAGAATACGATTTTGTGACAAACTTACTATATATTGAAACTTTTGTAAATCAAAAGAGAGGTTTTAATGTTCTAACATGTTTTAGTGATTCGTGATTATTAAAATATGTTTAAAAATGGTTTTTAACATATTTGGAAACTTTGATTTGTAAAAACGGACTTTTAAATGAATACTTACAATATTAGGAAACTTTAGTTGGACAAAATGGCATAAATGACAATTAATGTGCAAATAATGTATTTTAAGTATTTACATAAGTTTTTACAAACATACTAGATGTATTAGAATTATGATATGAGATTTCAAAACCAAACTTTCCTAAAAGGGAAACTTTCCAAAAATAGTAACCTTTATGTGTGAAAGTGTTACGATTAGAGTCATAGGGTATATGATGGTGTCATACGTGCGTGTTAAGATTCAATAAGAACTTAAGCAAACTAAACACAACAAACGTGTCACCAACGATTCGTAAAGTCAACACAAGTCAATACACAAACACTCTGTTGAGAACACCGACACTTGGAGTTGTATGGAATACAACACACCATAGAACTCATACTCACAACCTATATCATTATAGGTGCATATTAGTAGGTGCTAGCATTCGCAGGTAGGGAGCGTATAACCGGAACTGCTTTACCAGGTGACTTCACTACCCCTTTTTTCTATGTTCTACCTTTGGGGGAGAAAACATTGCATATAAACTGTTTTTGAACAACATACATACTTTTTGGTTACATTTGTACTTACTAATATCATGTATATGCATATGTTTGGCACTCATCCACCAAACTGAGAAGTCCTCATTTAACACATCTCGAACCGTTAATAGCGCGTGGCGCTTAGCGTGGTAATTCTGAATAGTACTATTTAGGCTTCTATGCTATTATGATTTTGAAGTTGATAAAGTTTTATATCTTAGGAAATTGAGGTTCTACTTATGACTGGTGTTTTGCGATAACTCTATCAACATTAACTATGTTATTCTTGGATGAACGGTGAAATATAGGAACACATTAAACTAAGGGAACTTGTAGTCACTCAGTTGTGTGCCATAATTAGAAAGTGGGGTACATATGCAAGACAAATTTTCGTTGTGGGTGCACACGGAACAAGAATTTGTAGTTCATGCAAACCCTGCAAATAAGAGACAATGGGCAAAATTATAGAAAACATTGCATGTAAAAACTTAAAACTCAAGCAAGTTTTAGCTGTAAACTCGATATATAGTTGTATATTCAGCAACATACAAACCATAAACAAACTCATCGAATTTCAGATTAAAATTAAACATGTGTATATGTGTTAGTATTGGTAGGGTTTGGTACGCTTTAAACGTATTGTTGGTGTGGTGGGTTGGCTGCGGTATACCCTATATATAAGCATTAAGACTACATTGCAAGTAGAACCGAAAGCTTGACCAATGTGAAGATTGTTAAAGCAAAGATTTATCATTAAGTAGGCATGCGTTAGTCTAAGCTATTAGTTGAATAAATTGATTCTTACCTACTAAGACTAGGTGTGTATCCTACACCAAACCAATCAGCAGTCTTAGTAGTTCCTCTCAAATCGAAAAAAACTATACTATTGCCTTTCAATATTGTTGCAATGATAACACGAAATAAGAATAAGTAACTTATTTATCTTTAGTCGGAAATGTTTCAAACATAAAACTTCAAATCTAATGTAAACCAATGATACTAACTCTTCGATAGTATTTCGCTACTGGGAATTGAAATCTAATGTTGTTCTATTACATAACTCACACATTCCCAGATCACAAGCTGTGATTTTAGATTTAGCTTCTTGTGATATGAATTCCCAAACACATTTAGATGTTGTATAGGAGTATTGGAAGATTGTATCACCCTTTCAATCGATCTCAAACAAAGAAACACTCTCATTAAAAATCAAAACATATTCCTCGCTCATCTTAACTCTAATTCAAGATGTCAAAACAAATACAAATCCTAATTAATTGAAACAATGCCTTCAAGGGAATAGAAATCACCATAGAATCTGACTTGAGGAAAAATATCAAATATTGACAATGTGGTGGGTTGGTGGCTGGGTTCGCCCTACATATACCCTATACATACACATTGTCAATAAATGGTAGATTACTCTAGCCAGAATTGAGTGAAAATCAATACGGAAACTAAAGTAGGGGAGAAGGTCATGTTATCATCTATCTTTTAGGCTTATTAGATTCAACAAACATAAATCATAATAAACAGTCAGGTAAAACTGTACTCAAATTTTCTATGTTTATTATAAAACACTTGCAACCCACACGATTCTCGTATCTAGCTACCATTAGTCTTATATTTTGTGAAATAATAGCCTCTATACAGTAAAGGACCCTCATATAATCTGTATAGTTTTTTTCTTTCGGAACGAAATTTCTAAAAGTAGGGGAGACTGTAACGTCTCAAAAAAATTATGCAATATCAAAGTTAATAATGAAAATTCGTAAATTTCGTTCTTGTTAGAATACGTTAAATACACACACACACACACACACATTTAAGGTTTTAAAAGTTTTTAAAAAAAAAGTATAAATAATAATAATATTTATGATAACAATATATAACAACAACAACAACAACAACAATAATAATAACAATTTCAAGTTTTAAAGATTTATAAATTAAAGTTTTATAAAATACACACACACACACATATATATATAATAACAATAGTATTATTTTTATTATTATTATTATTATTATTATTATTATTATTATTATTATTATTATTATTATCATTATTAATTATACAAGTATTTGGATTTTATAAAGTTTATAAATCATATAACAATTTACAAAAAGGATTTATTAAACTAGGGGACTGATGTTGTCATAAACAGAAATTTGTTTCAAAGTAAAATTAGGAGGGGCTGAATCTGCAAATATCCCAAACTTCATCATCTTCCCCAACCCATATTCCCCATGGATACCCGGTTCTCTCTCTCGACCGATCTCCTCAAAAGCGAGCCATTACATGGATAAACGCGATCAAAATTCAAACCTTAAACAACCAAATAGAGGATAGAATTGATATCAAGCTTGAATTTGTTATTTAAAATTCAAAATATCACTAAAACTAAGCCTAAACGTTCGTATAAGACTGGTTATTCGAAAATCTATATAAACAAACATAATAATCAAATTAACTCATCCCAATCGAGCACCTACATCACACGAAACCTTCTGTGCATTCAAAACACTCTTAAAAACTCTCCAGATCGAGAAATCAAGCCCTGAAAGGGCTTGCGTTCATCACTCTTGTGGTCTTAATCGAAACTCACTGATTTGCATTCAAAGGTTAGTGTATTATACCTCTTTAGACTTGTATGCTGATTACAAACGAAAGCCCTAAGCTTCTATTGACGATCGGATTACTGATTGATCGAATTTGACTAGGAAAGATTTCGAGCTCATTTGGTTAGAGGGGGAGAAGAACAAAGTTGATGTTAAATTTAAATCAAATGGTTTTCAAACACAAGCCTTGCCTAGACCAACCGGTTAAGTTTCTATAGTTTCAACGAGTGGTTGTCGTTTCGAAACCGACTCCAGGCCGGTTTTAAGCAATTTTTCACTATCTTTTTAATTAAAACTTATTTTTAAATTCTAATTTCACAAAATATTTTTATAAATAAAAAGTTATAGTTGAAGTAAATAAAACCTAAATATTCTGAAAATAAAATAAAATAAAATAAAGTAATAAAATATATTTAATAATAATAATAATAATAATAATAAAAATAATAATAATAATAACAACAAAACAATTGTTTATATATATATCATATTCTTAAGATTTTACTTTTCTTTTACATTAATATTTTTTAGTGTTGAACTTAATTTATAAATAGTTTATTATATGTAAATTTAT
The DNA here is from genome assembly GCA_009363875.1 of Mikania micrantha. Lineage (NCBI taxonomy): Eukaryota > Viridiplantae > Streptophyta > Magnoliopsida > Asterales > Asteraceae > Mikania > Mikania micrantha. The sequence continues at coordinate 1,195 of SZYD01000417.1, read as the reverse complement.
AAAATGCATATCAAGGATATTTAAATCATATAACATAAATTAAAGTTTTTTGTAAAACAATAAAATATTATTATTTAATTTGTGCATTTAGGTTATAAATATTTAGTTATAAAGTTATTGTAAAAGAATAGCAATACATTTATAAATATTATATTAACGTGACTTAATATATAATTTTTAGGAAATTTTAATTAGTAACCGAAGTTGTTTTGACAAATAACAATATATCTATTATAAAGAAAGTAACATATTAATAAATGATTTTAACTTGTTATGATTATTTGACTTTCTTTAACAAAGTAAAAATCTTTTCAATTTATTAAAAACAATTATATTTAATACTATTATTAATAGGTCATGTAATTCATTATTAGTTAACAATTTATCTTATAAATTAAACATTTATCAATTTTCTAAATTAAAATCATAAACTTTAAAGTATTTAAACAATGAAATAACTACAAAATATTCTTTGAAACAAATCTGTTTACAAGCATTCACATATGATATCTAATTACAACTAGAAAAATTACGAGATCGCTACCGCGGGCGGTACGATTAAAACTCACGCGTTTAACTCAAACATGATATGTTTAACTTGTTGATATAAACTAATCAAACAAATTTATAGGTTGTAAGTTGATTGTTGGTTGAAAGCATGCCAATAATAATGTGTTTAGTATATGTGTATGAATAACAATAGTTAATACGCTATTTTAACAAAACAATTAATATTATTATGACGTATGAGATATAAAATAAATTCTTTTGTATAGTTAACCGAAAAGATATTAAAGTCATGTCTGTAAATTAACAAAATAAAAATTTTGTTAATGAATCTATTAATTTATGGTAAATGATCAAAAGAAAAAAACAACTAAATATATGTTACATGAAAGAAAAAATAAAAAAATATTTTGAAACCTTAAACGGGTTAACATGTTAACGCGTTTATAAAAGGATGAACCCAAACTTGAGCCGCTTTATAAACGGGTCAACCCGAACACGTCATTTTTTTAAACGTGTTGCCACACCCCTGCGCCGCGTGCGGAATCCACGACGCGATGATGACGATCGATGTTTGAATCATGCACGAGTATTGAATAAGAACAACCACAATGCATTACTAAGTTTCATAAAGTTTAGACAATTGTTTAGTTACAAACATTCTATCTATCTACCAAAGTAATGACAA